>JAKWBJ010000108.1:0-27500 GCA_023159175.1 Wohlfahrtia magnifica | reverse complement strand
TATATGTTCCCTTGAACATATATTTTATGTACGACAATGTTTTTCAATAAGAATCGCAATAACCGCTTGATTTTTCTATTCTAAAGTATCAGGTATTTTTTAATTGCTATTTAAAATTAATTTTAATTTAATAAATTAATTCTAGGAATTTGGTTAATGTTTCAAATAAAATTTTTTCTGCCTTCGATTGTTGCTTGGGATAGATAGATAGATAGATACATATATATAATCCTGTCTCAAAAACAAAAAAAAAACAAAAAAAAAAACAAAGAAGTGTGCTTCGTGCCGAATTAATATATAAAAAACAAATAACAAAATATCAATATTGGGACAAACAACGAAACAGAAAAAATAACAATATCAACATTAAAACAAACACAACAAAAATATCACAATATTAATACTAAACAAACAACAAAAAGTTAATAAACTGAAACAAACGGGACAAACACTATTGTGAAAAATTATTCACACACCTGTCTCCTAAATGGATGAAAATTTCAAGACGGCAATGAAAGATAGACAATATTGAAATATAGGGGCCAATATGCGAAGGACTGTTCGAAGTGGAAAATTTGGGGAAAGGGACAGTTATATCCCACCATCGGTGTTTTTGTTTTCCCTCTTTGTTTTTTTCCCTCTTAATTATTCCCTGCTAAGTCTTTAGGTGCGAACCGCTTGGAGGGGTTGTTGTTAGATTTTTCAGTAGCGAAGGTATAACACTGGCTACTGAATAATCAATCAGCAGCAACCCACTTTCCTGTCGTTCGCATCTGAAGAACGGTTGTTTGATTTTTTATTTGCATATGGTTTATTATTTATTGTATATTTGTATCTTCCTTGTTCAATTTACATAATGGCAAGACGTTTTAGGATTGATTTCTGCAATGTGCGCGGGCTACGGGCGAACTTTTTCTCCGTGTATGCGCACATTTGTCTCTAAAGGCCGGAGGTTTTCGCCTTATGTGAGACCCAGGTTTCGGAAAATCCTGATCCACAGGATTTTCATATCCCTGGGTACCACCTTCTATCCCTATTTAATTTTCATAGGGGTCTTACAATGTACATTCGCGATGAAGTTGTGTACCAGTGTCATCTTTGCACATCTTTTTCATTTCGGGTTCCTGTATAGAAGCCCAAACGCGGAAAGAGAAGTTTCCATATCTGGCTTTGACTCTCTTTCCGATTCCATATCGAGTATCCTTGCGAATTACCCGAACAGCGAAATTGTTGTTGCTGGTGATTTCAATGTTCATAATTCGTCTTGGCTACGCCATTTAGGCCGCACAACTCCAGAAGGGCAACACGTGGAGCTACTTGCCAGGCACAACCAGCTTGCGCAATTAGTGAATGAACCTACCCACATATCGTGTGTAGAGGGGCACCAAAATAACACCCTTAACCTTTTCCTCACTACACACCCTGAAAAGTATGTAGTTGAGGTCCTTGTACCTCTCGGAAATTCGGATCACTGTACCATTTCTGCCTCTTTCCCTTCACAACGCTTCCCATACACCTACTAAGCGCTTGGTTTTCAATTGCGGGAAAGGTCGTTGGGCTGAGCTTAATGATTTCTATGGGCATTTCAATTGGAAACTTTGTTTCCTTGATTCAAATGTGAATGCCATGACCGAATTGGTTGTCAATATAATAACGCTAGGGATGGATAATGGCATCCCATACAGAAAGCATCAGATTAAATCAAGAAATAAATCTTGGTTTAATCAGACGTGCAAGCTTGCAGTCAGATTCAGAAAGGAAGCATTCAGAAATTGGCGTAATAACAAATGGGATCATACTGATTCGTTACACAAACAGGCGAGATCTTCGTGTGCCGCAGTACTTAAGCGCAAAAAGACTCTATACGAACAGCGCCTACGTACTAAAACTCTTACTTCTCCGTGGGGAAGTAAGAGCTTACTTCTCCGTGGGAAAGTAAGAGCTTTTGGTCATTCATTAAAAGGCATAAGAACAGCGATAGTTCGGTTCCAGTCCTTATAAAGGATGACCAAACATTCACTAACCCCGTTGATAAGGCAAGCCTTCTGGCTGAAATGTTTGCAGGTAATTCGAACTTGCCGGAGAGCGTTCAACCACTGCCTGAACTTGAAAGAGTATCAGAGACTATGCCTAGTATATTCTTTCGAGTCCGTGCAGTAAAAAAGGTTCTTGCAAATCTCGACGTAAATAAGTCTTCTGGGCCGGATGGCATTCCAGCGCTGGTCCTGAAGCAGTGCTCTTCGACGCTTGCACGTACATTGGCTAATCTTTTCAGTGCGTCTTATCGCGCGGGTGTTTTTCCATCTTGCTGGAAGATTGCTAATGTAACGCCAATCCGTTAAAAGGGTGAGGCTAGTAACCCTGAAAACTCCCGCCCAATAGCAGTTTGTTCGACACTTTCCAAAGTTATGGAGAGCATGATTAATCATCACCTTGTGAAGTATTTAGAGTCCAACAATTTGCTAGGCGATCGTCAATACCATTTCTGTAAGGATCGCTCTACTGGTGATCTGCTGGCACTACTCTCTGGAAGGTGGAATAGGTCCATTCATGGATTTGGTGAGAGTAAAGTTGTGGCCCTGGATATTTCCAAGGCGTTTGACTGAGTCTGGCCACGAGGCTCTCATATCCAAACTTATTGCTTTTGGTGTCGGTAGTCACTTTTCTCGATTTATAACGAGTTTTCTCAGAGATCGCTCTAAAAAGTGGTTATAGATGGAGTCTCATCCGACGAGTTCAGGATAAACTCAAGCGTACCGCAAAGCTCTGTTCTTTCTCCTACTCTTTTTCTAATATTTCTTAACGACTTTCTTTTTCTCACTTCTAATCCTATCTACTCTTTTGCAGATGACAGCAATATTTGTCACTCATATTCGTTTGATCGTAGGCCGAACCTTTTGGAGATTGGGGCCAAAAGGCAGAATATGAACGACATGCTTACAAGCGACCTGGCGAAAATCTCTGAGTGGGGTCGCGCAAACAGGGTCAACTTTAACGCGCGCAAGACCCAATGTTGTTTTCTGACACACAGACGTGGTGGTGTGTTGTCATCTGTATCTATGGGTAATGTAGATATTCAGGAATCCGATGCTCTTGATGTTCTTGGCATGAGAATTAACTATAACGTTCGTTGGAACGAGCACATATTTCGAGTGTCGAAAGAAGCATTCAAGTGCCTCGGCTTTTTAAGACAGTGTAAGAATTACTTCACTCCATCTGATCTCCTTAATATTTACAAGACCTATATTCGACCCAAATTGGAATACAACTCTCATGTATGGGCCGGTGCTTCAAAATCTATTTTGGAGCTTCTCGACCACGTACAGGAGAGGGCGAAGTTTCTTATTAATGACGGTAGGGTAGCCAACTCTATCGATTCATTAGAGCATTATCGCAATGTGGCGTGTGTTTCATTGTTCTATCGGTACTATAACGGAATGTGTTCTGACGAAATTAGGGAACTAATTCCTAGTAATCATATATTCTTGCGTAGTACTCGTATTTCTCGTAGAGAGCATCCCTTTGTAGTTAATTATGCAGTTAATCGCACAACGCATTATAGGGAGAATTTGTTCTTTGGTCGCACTGTTCGTTTGTGAAGCAATCTTCCTGCGAAAGTCTTCCCTGCACTTACGACATGAGCAAATTCAAATCGAACGTCCATAAATACTACTCACTCTATCCTACTTCCCACAACCTATTTTCTTAGTACCAGCACAATGCACTGCATGAGTAGGGGTTAACCCTGAGTGCTGGTCTCAACCAAAAAAAAAAAAGAAGAAACATAAACATTGATGTAAAAGAGCATACCATATCTTTTATTCAACCATACACGCATGCCATATGAGTACTTATTATACACATGACTACTTATTGTGCTCTTAATATTTTTTCATACCCATTGATAGACATAATTCGAATGCATGAGTTAGTATGCGAGATACGTATTTGAAATGAAAGGCTTTTCAGAATTACTTTATTTTGTCTTTAGATTTTCTAGAGACAACTTTTTTGTTTGAACTTGGTCTTAAGACTAACTTAATCTTTCTATTTTTTAAAAAGAAAAGTTTTGAAAAAAATCGAACCAAAAAACAATATTAATAGTATTGGTTATTTTGTTTATTTTACATTAATAATTGTTTTTATAGAATAGCGACCCTTCTTTTAGTGTCCATACACTTTGCTTAAAATTATTGCTTAACTTATTATTTTTTATGTTTACATATTTTTTTGAATTGGGCAACGGAACTTTGGTTTATGTCGATGCCCCTTTGTATAAATTCTTGCTTAGTCTACATATTTATGTTTATGCTTAAAATTATTGCTCAATTGTTTTCATTTTTTTACTGCCTATCGATCAACGACACTTTGTTTTGTGTCGATGACTTTTGTTTTAAAATTATTGCTTAATAATTTTAAAGTAACAAAATATGTGAAATTAGATATTCATTTTCTTGTTTTTTTTTTAATATTTTGATTTGAATATTTATTCATTATTTTGGAGATATCGTTAGTATCTATGAGGGGTGATTGTGGAATTATATATGTAACTCCTCCCCCCCCTAAAGGAAGAATTCTTCTGAATTCTTCCATTTACTACAACAGTTTCTTTTTTCTTATGCATATTATTATCAGTATTGCTATGATTATCAAAAACATTATAACAATTGAATCACTGCACTACGGTTTCAAAACGATTTTCTTTTTTGCAAACATTAATTTTTTTTTTTAAGTTTTGAAAGTGAATTTATATTCTTAATGGCCACACTCCAAGCAATCAAGAAAATATATTTAAAAAAACAGTTAGTAACACTGCCGGTCTGCTAGACTTTCAAAGTTGAAAGTTTAAATACGAGTTCTTAAATAAGTATTAAAACAATGTTAAAATTGTATAACGAGCAAACCTTAAAAAGTAAAGGCATAAAGTATTTCAAAAATGGCAAATGTAGCTCAAGGTAAGTAGTTCCATCGTATATTTTGGAATTTTATTTTTGTGGAGTACTTGTCGTAATTCTTAATATTGTTATTGTTTAGTTTTGTAGCTTCAACATAACCTATAAGTTCCGTGGAGCAAAAGTTGTGCTTTCGCATGGACTTGCATGGAAGTTTAAATGTGGAAGTATTCGTCCAAGTGCGTATTTTAAGTGTATATTCAAATCTTGCCAGCATTTTTCGGCAAACTCCCAAAATTGTCATTTTATTTTAAAACAATTTTTGATTAACCGTACCGAAATGTTTTCGGTTTGGAAAACAAACAGGCGCAAAAATGTTGTGCTAATAGGGTGGATTTTCAAAAAATCAATAACAATCTCAATATTAACAAAAAAAAATAATCAAATAAAACAAAATGCATATTGTTGTGTTTTCCAATAATAAATTAAAACACAGGAAGTTTTAAATATGATAAGATAATCTATTTATTAAGAATTTCGATTTATCAATTATAATAAATTTAGCTACGCCATCTAAACTCTAATTCTATATACCTATACTGGAACTTTAAGTTAACAGCACACTCATCTACTCAGCTGTACTGCGTTGCTATATATCTCCGACTGTGCCGTGGTGATATTGCCTATCTAACATACATAATTTTCTTTCACGTACAAAAAAAAAAAAAAATATTTAGCGAAGTGCAATTAAAAATTAGATTGGTTTCAACAAGTCCAATAAGGTATGATTGTCAATATTAAAGAGTACTATACTAAACTAAAAAGTGGGTCATTTTAAACCCCAAGTTTAACCCTTTAAAACTGGATAGGATCCGATAAGCTTGGGCAGTATCCGATAAGCTCGAGCAGGTTGATCTTATTTTATATTCTCTATCATCTGCCTAAATTTCATAGAAATCATTAATTTCATTAATTTTCCTTTTAGTGAGCCTATGGTGTGCGCGTGGTAAATTGACTATTTTTTAAAATATATTTATATGCCATGCCCATTAAAAGCTATGACATAAATATCTACATTTTAGCCAAAAAAATCTATTTGGTACCATAGTGCACTGTGCAATATTATTTTATTTTTAAATTATATATCTTTAATTTCTTTTAAATTTTTTAAATGCCCTAACACAATTTCGTTAAAAGTTAATTTACGATTGAAGTTTTTCTTAAACGTTAATGGTTCCACAAATTTTTCTTTAAATTCTCCTTTTTATTTGAATATACATTATTTTCTATGTTTACGGTACAATTATTAAATGTGAGTATATAATTACTATTTATTTCTATGGTTTGTTTATTATTACAATTATGATAAATTTCAGTATTTTTCGCATTAACAATCAAAATTGTATCATCGGTAAGTGATTCTATTCTAGTTTTATTATTTTGAATCGAATAGCAATTATTATAAAATATGCAGTTTTTACTCTTCCTTAGATCTTTATGTATCTTGTTCGTATGTATAGTTAATGTCATCAATTTCCACTACAAGTTCTTTGTTTTGGTTTATTTCGAGTTGGTCTTTATTTGGTAATGGTACAATTAATTTAACCATGGTGCGAATTTAACTATCTGGGATCTTTATCGCTAAGATTATTGTATCGTCCTCGCAAATTAACATTTCCATTTTTTATTTTTTTTCCCCCGTTACTTCTCTTGGGAGCATATGGCTTCCACAAAGCATCTCCATCTAACACGGTTTACAGCTGTTGACTTTGCCTCTTTTCACGTTAGGTTGTTCTGTCTTAGTTCTTGGATAATTGTGCGTCTCCAGGTGTTTTTTGGTGGACCACGATTTCTTGAGCCTTGAAGATTCCACTCGAGTGACATTCTAGTGATACTTTCTGGACTTTTTCGGATGGTGTGACCGATCCATCCCCACTTTCTCTTCCTTATCTGTTTCAGTATGGGTTCCTCATTAGTCATGCTCCACAGTTGTGTTATCTACGCCTGTTTCTGCGCCACCGTTTGTAGTCATTGTACTTCATAGATAGCAGAAGCTATCTACATACTCGACTGGCTGACCCTGTAGCATGATGTTTTCCGTGCTCGTATTGTTTATTCTCATGGCCTTGGTTTTTTTGATGTTTATCTCAAGCCAAACACTACGAGCCAATCTTTCCAGGTCCTCCAGTTTTGACTGCATATTGGAAATCTTATGCGAGAGTAGACAAATGTCATCCGCATGGTTTAAGTCTTCGAGTTGGCGTGAGTGACTCCATGTGATTCCTCTTCTTTTCGAACAGACTTTGCTCATTATGTCATCCGGCACGATGGTGAATAGCTGAGGTGATAGTGGACATCCTTGTTTAACTCCAGCATTGGTGTGGAATGGTTGGCTGATGTTTCCGTTGTGAAGAACTGAAAGTTCTGCATCCTCATACATCGCTCTAATTATTCGAATTATCTTCTGGGGTACTCCTTTGGTTCTTAGTGCTTTCCATGTAGCCGTTCGCTTGATGGTATCAAAAGCTTTCTTGAAATCGACGAATAGTAGATACAGGGGGGTACGCCATTCTATGGACTGTTCAACGATTATTCGTAAAATGTTGGCCTGAACTACGCAGCTTCTATGCGGTTTTAAGCCAGCTTGTTCGTCTCGCAGTATGTTGTCTTTTATGCTCTGAAGCCTCCCCTGTATTATGACTGCAAGTATCTTACATATGGTGTTAAGTAGAGTAATTCCTCTCCAATTATTACAATCTTTTAAGACGCCACTTTTTGGTAACTTTACAATGATGATGAGGCAGCCTCTCCTCCTCCCATACAGATGTGATGTGAGGCAGTAGAAGTTCAGCTGTGACTTGGATGTCAACCCGTAGAATTTCCGCTGGTAGTCCATCTTCGCTAGCTGCCTTATTATTTTTCAATTTACCAATCGCTTCTTTTATCTCATTCAGATTGGGAGGGTTGCATGATATTCTTAAACTGTTTTCCTCATCTATGTTCTCAACTGTTTCGCTGTCCTCAGTAGTGTTCGTGACGTTACTAATATCATTGAAATGTTCTCTCCATCTCTGTGATTGTGCATCATTGTTCATTATTAGTATACCATTTTTATCAGCAACGGCTTGGTTCCTATTACACTTTTGATTAGATAGATATTTAATCGTCTAGTGTAGTTTTCTCACATTATTCTGGCCAGCTGCTTCTTTTGCCGCTACTGCCAGTCGTTACAGAAATTTTCTTCTGTCTCTTCTTGCAGGTTTCTTTACTTGTTTTGCCAACTGATGGTATTGCTGCCTCAAGATATTGTTGCTATTCAGCTGCAGTTTTAGTTTCCGTCTTTGAGAAACCAGGTTCCAAGTGTAATCTGATATCCAAACTCTTCTATTTGGTTGCACTACACCAAGTGTTTCCTCCGCGTCTTGACTATATATCGCTTTGATATCTTCCCATGAGTGACGTTGGCTTGTTGGTAGCCATTTACGGATTACCAAGGTTAATGTGTGCCTGGTTGCATCATTCTGGAGTTTTTGTAGCTAGAGCCGTTTTCACCTTGTATGCCTGATGGTGTTTCTTTGACATTTCAATTTAATCTTGATTTCATCAGTGTTAGCCTCGTGGCATCTGACATCCGATGAAGAGCTTCTCCATCTTCTGCTCACGCATATGTGGTCTATTTGATGGCGCGCATCGCCGCTCGGGGATGTCCAGGTATACTTGTTTATTTCCTTATGCGGGAAGATGGAGCCACCTATGACTAGTTGAAATGTCTTGCACAATTCTATTAGTCGCTGTCCATTCTTATTCTTGACTCCACAACCGTGTGTTCCCATAGTGGACCGGATGTTGGTATTGTCGCTACCTACCTTCGCGTTAAAGTCACCCATTAGTATGATGATATCACCTCTTCGAATTTCCGTGAGCGCGGATGTTAACTGTGTGTAGAATTCATCTTTATTATGTTTTTCAGCGTCTTCCGTTGGGGCATGGTAACATGTCGTACTACTCTACCCTTAAAGCGAGCCATTATCAAACGATCCGATACTGGTTTCCGTGTTTGAAGGAATTTCTTTATTCTCTTTAATATTATTAATCCAACTCCACTTTCGCCGCTATTTGTTCTTCCACTGTAGAGTACGGTATTACCATTTGCAGTGATAAGTTCGCCATTGCCATTCCACCTCATTTCGCTTATCCCTAAGACTTCAATTTTATACTCCAACACTTGATCTTCAAGTTGTGCAAGCCTTGATGCTTCACGAAGAGTTCGTCCTGTTTCGTGTGCCGAAGGTCGTTGTCATATTTTCCTGTCCATTATTATTTTGCCTTGTTTCAGTTTCGTTAATCACTTTAGTTACAATCTAAGCAGATGATTAGTCTACTGTAGCCCGTTCCAGGATGATGGGGCTGCCATCTTATCGCCGCTTAGAAACGATGCCTCCATTGTATTGTGTTGTGTAGTGGTGAGGATCCTTGCTAAGTATGTCGGTGGTGAGGATCCTTGCTAAGTGTTTTAGTGGTGATCCTTACTTAGCACTGCCGTTTTTCCCAGTAGGTGGCGTTTATCCTGATCATTCTTGTGATGACTGTCATTGTCGCCAGAGGTAAACCTAGAATGTCAGGGAGGTTTCTTTTGAATGTTTTGGTCCGGAGGGTTTGAAAGTCTCTTAATGAAATATTCGAAAACCGCAATTAAATTTTTCCTTCTGCTAGGGCTCGAACCTGGGTTGCTTGAGTTGTCTGCCGACACTCTAACCATTACACCACTGCCACCCCATACACTGCTACTTTATTGAGTTTAAATTTATAGAAATCGGTATAATTAGTTTCTATTTCTCGGCTGTCAGTATTGAAGGGTGGAATAATATTTTGCTGATGCTATATTATCCTGACAGTATGTTCAAAATATCTTGCGGTTTTATAAGATGCAAAATAATTTTTGTTTAATTTATTATTTCCGTCTAAAACAGGTTAACTATTGCATATCCATTATCATTAGATAGTGTGTGGATTGTTAGGGTTGATCCAGTTAGGTGTGTTATTGATAGTAGAAATATTATCATGAGGGTCTGAAAATTTTAGAGGTCTTTTAATATTGCCTATATGTATTCCTTCTAACTGCTGCTTTGCAAATTAGGTTCCTCCTTATGTCTAACACTCTTATAATTCTTAATAAATCCGTGTTATCTATTATCAGAATATTTTTCTATATTTCTGTTTGCTTTCGCAATTTTCTTTTCTTTATTCATTATCAACCTGCTGTAAATAACGTCTTGATCTGCCGTCTGTCGTACTTTCCACCAGTGCATATATTACAATTGTTAATAATCTTTATGAAATAGTGTCATCTGTTTGTGAAGTTCATCCTCATTATGGATGTCCTCCGCAAAATGTGAAAATTTAACAAGCCTCAATCGATTTGCTTTGAACTCTATTATTATTATTTGCTGCAATTTGTTGAATTCATGATCATTTGTTTTAGAATATATTGCAATTTTTCCTTTCGAGAAGTATTTTGAAATTAATATTGCCACGTTATTTTTGGATAAGTCCTCTCTATATAGAAAGAGTCTCTTATTGTTAAATACACTCTCATGCTCTTTACGCTTTGTGTGTTGAAAAATTATCTGTTGACGGAATCTATTCACGACAGTAGTTAATATAGGAATGTGATCATTAAGTTCCTCTTTTTGCGAATGAATTGTTTCCACTGCCAGAGAACTTTCTTTATCGGTATCAGGTCGATTTATGTCGTTTAGACAGTTGATTTCGGAATAGTTAGAATTTATCCGACTTAGAAATTTTGCAATTTTATTTTCCTTTCTTTTATATCTTTTATCCTGGCATTATATTCTCCTAATTGTAGAATTCATTTTTGGAGTCTTGGATTTTTATTCCTGCCAGCAAATTTAGCATATAGCCATTTAAGCGGCTGATGATCTGTCTGTAGATCAAACTCTCGACCGAATAAGTAAAGTTTAAAATACTTCACGGCCCAGACTATGGCCAATAATTCTTTTTCAACCGTTGAATAATTACGTTCATGTTTGTTCAACGTTTTAGATGCATAGGCAACTGGGTGGCCCTCTTGAGTAAGGACTGCTCCAAGACAGAGATTAGTTGCATCTGTTATTAGTTCGAATTTTTTTTGTTTGGATATTTTAAGATAGGGGTTTGTGTTAGTTAGTTAGTTAGTTACGATGAGTAGCTAGACACGTCCGATTCACCTTGGTCCAATATTGATCCCACTGTGATACCCATCAGTAATCCAGAAAATGAACATTCTCATTTCCGCGTCCCAGTCCGATCCGAACCAACTAGACGCATGTACAAAAAAGAGATCCTGCCGATATTCACATCGGTCAGGCCTCCAAAAACGGACTGCCAAGGAAAGCGGTCCTAATGTTCGAAAGACTCGGGCGCTGGCATAGAAAGTACTCGACAGTCTCCTCTTCCTCCTCACCTGTCAACCCCTATAGTAGTCATTGAACGGCAGACCCAATCTTCTAGCGTGCGCACCAGCCACCCAGTGCCCAGTAATCACAGCTATAAGAGTTCGCAGCCTGAATCGCGGCATCCCTATAATAGACTCCGAGCGATCCCGATCATATAGGGACCAGATTTGCCTCGATCAGGGCACGTGGGTTCAGCATCCCATCGTAGCTGTGCCCTGTCCAACATGTACCCCAGGACCATAAGACTGCAAGAGGAGAGTGGCATCCCAACTGAGTGGTCAATCTCCTCATTTCTGAGGAGAGAGCCAACCCTCGCAAGTTCGTCTGCCACAAAGTTCCCCCGGGTGTCCGAGTGACCCCTTACCCAGATAATCTATAGGTCTGAATGTCTCTCCATCTCGTTCAGAGATGCCCGGCATTCACACACCAGTCACGATGTCGAGTAGACACCGGAGAGCGCCCTGATCGAAGCCTGATTGTCCGTACAGATTCGGATATCACTGTCACATACCCCGTAGTACATCAACCAGTCCGCTGCTCTCTTTATCGTCGAGACCTCCGCCTGTAAGACACTACAGTGGTCCGGCAGCTTAAAGGATTCCCTCAGCCCGTATACAGGAATAAAGATGCCACCCCCAAACTCTTCCGACGATTTTGATCCATCCGTGCATACCTCAACAGTACCGGGTCCAATTACCGGTTCTGGTGAGATGCACAAGGAGAAGGATTTGGGTGTGCAGAAATTTATCCCCTCAGGCCTCCAAATATCTAAAGATGGCCGCATGCCCGTAGACCCTGTCCGACCATGTCCTTGCCATCCTCAATCTTATTGAAGAAAAGCCTCGTTTTTTTGGCAGATGGCGTCAAACTGGATAATAGAAAAACTGATATAATCCGGAATCTAAAATTACCGGTCCCAAAAGCAGACAAAATTTTTTCTGGGCATGACGGGATTTTATAGAACGTTTATAAAGATTATGCTAAAATAACATCAACAATGCTGCAATATTTGCGAAAAAATTAAAGAGTCAATAAAAATGATCCAAAGTATATATAGCCTTTGAGAAATTAAAAGATTTAGTAACAGAAACCCCCAGAAAACGTCCCAAAGGCACATATCTCCTGCCAGAAGGACCTTCCTGAGCGCTTCATGGATAAATTGGGTAAGAAGCCCCAGAATTCCTAACCTCTGAGAAACTTACTTCCCTCAACTGGACCAAATTCTATTTGGCCGAACAGCCTAAGCAGCCCTCTCTGGCGTCAAAGGGCGCGCATAAACGGCAACGTTCGCGTAAGAGAAGGAGCAAAGGCAGGGCCAACAGCCCGAGACTAAACGTCCGAAGTCATCAATAAATAGGTTCTATAATGAGGTGGCCAAAGGTCATCTCATACGGGCCATCATTGACAGAAGCGACGCTGATTGCTCTATTTCCCGGAAGAACTGGGAATTAGTGCGGAAGAAGCTGATGGGAGTGTTCTGGAGAGTTCTAAGGGAAAACCCAGGCCCTTCCCCTCAGTGTGATGATGCCGGATAGTATCGCGGGCGCTTTAAGCTCATGACCTGCTCAAACGATCGATCGGTTTTTTTCTTCTAAAGCAGGCGATCGCCTTTTTGGAAGGCCTATGGGAGGCTGCTAGAGACTCTACGTGGTGTCTCTTGATGCGATTCCACGTTGGCCTAGGGCCATTGCTGAATTCCCGACGAACCATCCGATAAGAAGGAGATTGTGGATCTCATACGGTGTGGTAACCCTGATATCCCTTCACATGATTGGATGGTTGCCAGGATTTCTGCATCGGATGGCTCATCCAGGAGGATAATTCTCCTCCTGAATAAGGAATCTCTGTCACCTCTACTGAGGAAAGGTGGAAAGATCTACTACGGTTTCGAGTCGATCTTTCTACAGGCCTACCGGGAGGACAGGGAAAAACCGGTTCAGGACGAGAAAGATCCCGCTCCGGAGTAAATATCTTGTGACCAGACCACTAGTTGTTTCGCGCAAGAAGAAACACTTCTGGCTGATTTTTTTGAGCCAATGGACGAAGTGGTTGACGAGGACGCCCTCTTGGACTCTGACCAAGACGACGACAACGTCACAGTTATCCCAAAAGACAATAATGGTGAAGGTTAACCTGAGTTACCTTCACCATTCTACAGCAGCATCGCTGCTCCTTCGCTTGATTGAGAGAGGAGTGGAACTGGCACTATTTCAGCAACCCTGGATAGTTGATGACAGGGTCTGTGGACGACGTGCGGAGAACTATAAGCTGCTACATGTTACGGAGTCAGGTAAGATCAGATCGTGCATTGTTGGAAGCACGAATTTGAGTATCTTATTCTATCTGAATACAGCGATGAGGACACGGTAGCGGCGGCCTGGGAGACCGGATCTGGTACCATGAACGCAAGGGTTGAGTCTCTTTTGTCTACCTTTGTAGTTTCGAATAGAAGGGAGGTTCTGGATGTAACCTTGGACAGTTCCAGGCATTTAGATTGGGTTAGTAAATAGAGGACTTCTGAGGATGTTCAAAACAAGTCTTAAATTGCAGATATGCTCCTCCAAAGACGTCCCAAAAATGAGTATATCGTCTATGTAGACGACACATATCTTGTTAATACACTCTCCTACGACGGCGTTAATTAATCTTTGGAATGTTGAGGAAGCGTTTTTAAACCAAACGGCATTCTGACAAACTCATAATGTCCGAATTGCGTCGAGAAAGCCGTTTCTCCTTCACTTATCTTTATCTGACAAAACCCCTCTGCAAGGTCAAGGGTAGTAGAATATTGCGACCTTCTCAACTTATCCAAAATGCTTTTCAAGTTAGGAATTGGAAATTTGTCGTCAATAATATTGTCATTCAGTCTGTAGTTTACGACTAGACGACATTTCATTTTGCCCGAGTTATCGATTTTTTTCGGAACTATCCACAGGGGGCTATTATAAGGCGAATTACTGTTTGTTATTATATTTTGTTCTAACATCTCATTAATTTGCCGTTATACTTTCTTTTCATGGATTTGAGGATACCTATATATCCTTGAATATAACGGTTTATCTGTTTTTGTATTAATTTCATGTATATCGGTCACTGTTAATTTATCTCCTTCATAAAATACATCATTGATTTCGTCAAATATTTTATTTATTTCATTTTTCTCTTTGATGTTCAAATGGCTAAGATCAATAAAAAATTGTATGCCTTCTTCATTAATTGGTTCCATTACTCGAATTCCTTCGTATGCACAAGTTTGCATCTTATTTTGAAAATATATTTTGTTTCTGAATATTTCGATATAGCGGTGAAATCAATTTAATTTTGCTGAGTAGCGCTGTCGGCCTGATAGTGCTTGTGTCGGAACCAGTATCTCCAAGCACTTCAGCACCTGCCTACCGATATTAATTGTTATTATTGGTAATCTTAATCTAGAGGCTGTATCGTTACATCTACCTCATTATCTGGATTTTGATTTTGTTGTTGGATATAATCAATTTCCATTTAATTACTTGTCCGGGTAATATTAGATTGGACTACAGTCGTAAGTGACTGACGAGCTTGGCCTGATTGACTTCATTTGTGACTACTAAACCCATTATTTCTATTATCTATTTTTTTGGTAGGAAAATTATTATTATATTGACTTCCTGGATTCCCTTGCGGTACATAAGTTTTAAAATGTTGCCTGTATTTATTTTGTTCTTCACTATTACCTTTTGCATTACTACCACCGTAAGTTGTTTGTCTGTGAGTTGTATGTATTTTGTTTTCTAAATCTGAAGTGAATACCTCGCGGGTCGTCTAGAGCCTGCATCTGTCCATATCTGGTATATATTTCTCCTATTGTATTTTTCTGATCTATATGATGTCTCAACGGTATGTCTATCTTTTCAGTCAAAATATTAACCAAATGCCTGTCAACGCAACTTGGTGTATACAGGTCAGGTTTTTCGTTGTCAAATTGATATATTTCATTAATATCAAATTTAGCTCTCTTAAAATGATTAATGTCGCCAGGTCCCTTTGCTGTGGGTTGTTAGGTGGGCAAAATAGCAATATCGATTCCACTGAAATAATAAACGCTAGAACATTATGGTTCTCGTCCAAATACCGCAGTTGTCGGAATTGTTGTAGTACATCTTTAGTTGTGAATGAATTTAATGTGTTAGAATTATGTAACTTCCGCGGTTGTGGAATTATATATCTAACTTGCACGCACCCAAATATTTTTATAGCTATAGCGAACAACATAGATACAAACATGTTAATTAAGATGGTTGTGTACAGATATCTTTGCTATAAGTATGAAGTGGAATTATATCTGTATGTTGTTAACCCTAGAACCGTAGCCTTTTTTATTCATAAACACTAACCATTAGCCGACGACTAACATACACTTACAACCGATTTTTACCGTGCATATGTACAAATTGTCGATTGTATTGTTAAAATAACTTTTTAATTTTGTTTTGAATTGAAATTAAACAAGATATTTACCTTTTTTATTTAAGAATAAATAATTTTTTATTAGGAACACTAGCTGACCCGGCCCGCGTTGCTGGCGCTAAGCAAACATTAGTGTTCTATTACCACCTTTAAATAAGAATCCATGGAATACATATCTTAAAGTTTTTTTACAGAATAATTTACATATAGTGTAGATATGGCAAATTGGTAAATATATTTATTTATTACTTCATCTTAAGGCTAGCGGATAGACAATGTTTTTGTTTTATTATTTGGCGTGCCAACTCAGGAGCAAGCCACATACAACTGGCCATGTGAAAGCATGAATTTTTCAAAATTACGCCAGCAATAGTCAATGATTGGCCTTGTGCTTTGTTGATGGTAATAGCAAAGGCTAGACGTAAAGGGAATTGGAGCCGCTTGAAATGGAATGGTAAATCGTTGGAAATCATCGGAATTCGTGGAATAAGTACGCCTTCGCCTTTGAATCTGCCACCGATGATTGTTGACTCGATTGAATTTGGTGAACAGTTTTTGATAATCAATCTGGTTCCGTTGCATAACTTTGGTGCGTTTAAGTTGCGAATAAGAATTACCGGTGCATCAACCTTTAATGTTAGTACATGCGGTGGCATTCCGGGTGGTTCTAATGAATTCAAAAATTCAGAGGGATAATGGACGGCTTGTTCTTCATCCATTACTGTGTCGATCGATTTGTATTTGATTAATTTGCCGGGCAGTTTCAATTGAATTTGCTCATTAAGCTTGTTGACATCATTATTTTTTTGCACGTTCGCTCAACTAATCCGGATTTTTGTAGGAGGTTGTTAGACTTGGGAAAACCATGTCGACAACGGCTTGAATATTCATTTGCATTTGACAGAAGTAGGCGGAAACGAAATCTCGTTCGTGGCGCGATTGATTAGAATTTTTCCATTTCCGATGTCAAAAAGTTGTTTTGAGAATGTTTGGGCAGACGGGTCTTGTAACAAATGAACACGCATGTTCGTCGATAGTGTGATTTTCTCGACTCGGTTCCAAAGATGTGATGCTTTCAAGCATGCGTTCAGCTCATCTGCGGGCATTGATCTTGGAATAACGGGCAAAGTTTGACGGAAATCACCAGCAAGAAGCATAAGAGCGCCTCCCATCGATTGGTTGTTTTCTCGAAAATCACGTAGAGTCCGGTCAAGCGCTTCGAGCGATTTCTTATGGGCCATTGTGCATTCGTCCCAAATGATAATTTTGCACGTTTTAAGGAATGTGGCCATGCCGGAGTTTTTGCTTATGTTGCAAGTTGGTGTTTCTGCCTGATTCAAATTCAATGGAAGTTTCAGTACTGAGTGTGCAGTGCGTCCGCCATCCAATAAAGTTGATGCAATTCCTGATGATGTTGTTACCCGTTGCATGATTTTTTCGTAAGCAGTTTTTTGATCACCAACCAACCGGAGCCGGCATTCCAAGTTGAATAAGTAGTTTATTGTTGATGGATATGCACATGTCCTCAATCAGCAGTAGTGTTTGGTTGAAAATCTCGTCCGAATACTCCTGGTTAGGATAAGTTGCGCGTGATTGCCTGAGAATGTCTTCACCTAAGGTTTCGCGATGCGTTTCCCACAGTTCTCGTGGATTAGATGGTGAACAAGTTGTTAAAATTATCGCAAACAAAGTGCGTATTTATATTGGGTAGCACGTGAGTGATGCCTCTGTTAGTGTTGTGTTCCAATGCTGATCACTTTCAAGCAGACCCAATCGGAACCACGCTTCTCTGTAAGTCTGACATTTATTTCCATGGATGGTTTTTAAGGCGGCGAATGATGTTGGACCTTTGATCGTATGCAATAGCAATCGCAAATAATAACATTCAGCATTAGTCGGATGAACGGTGTAGACACGTCCCAAAGTATTAGAAGAATGCACACCAGCATATTCTTCGACAATCGCACCACGCATTCTTCTCATGAACTTCTTCGTCGAACTGTTCCAAGTATAATATTTGGGAATTTCAGGATATATTAAAGTTTTGGCGGAATTGTCGGTTGTACACAATTCGAAGAAAGCGGTGAGAGTAGTGTGTGGCGGCTGTTCGGCTCTATTTTCAGCATTTCGTTCGGTGAAATAAACACGCTAGCCATTTTCCAAATGAACGGCTAGATGTTGAACTATTGGATGTCGCTCGTGGATGTTGAATAAAAGTATACGCCAAACTGCTTCATTGCTGCTGATGTAACGCCCCATCTGGAATTGCGTGATTTCGTCATGGTCCGAATACTGCCATGTCGCTGCCTTCACCGAATTGCATCACTCAACATTGATGTAGGCATCAAACATTTTTGAAAGCAGCGGTGAGTAGGGCACGATCCATCTGTTATCTACGTCAACATTTACATCGCGGATTTTAATTGTAGTTGTGTATCCACCGTCATTTAACTTTCTTCGCCAATACAGAGGATATCCATCGCCTCCTGTTTGAGTCTCTTGAAGCAGCTCGCGTGGATAGCGCTTTGTGCATTTTCCCTCTTTCATGCATGGTGAATTTGTGATCAGTTCACCGCAAGGCCCGTGGATCATGTGCTCTCGGATTGATTCAAGTAGAACTGGATCTGCGGTGGGATTCGGGAGTTCTGCGGAAATCACAACATCAATTTGCGTTGGCATGATTTTTTGTTTTAGCCAGACTAAAATGTGGGCGTGTGGCAGACCTAGCTTCTGCCATTCAACCTAGTACATCCAGCACAGAGTTTCGCCAAATACGTGGTTTTTTGTGATGACTTCCATCAGCCTTATCAACTTTTGTTTGAATACTCGGGCGAGGATATCGTGTCTATGTGTTGAATTTTGGCCGGTTAAGAAAAGGTCGGTGATGTCTTTCATTTTGGGTTGCATGTAAAAGTGATGAAGAGGTCTGGCCGTCCATGTTTGCACACGTGTGTCATGGCATCTTGAGCGTACTGGTGCATTTGTCGCGGACTGCCTATGTATGTCGCTGGCAAGATCACCATTTGGCCGATATTCGCAGCGTTTCCATCATTGGCGATTGCAACACGTAAGTTGGCATATTTTTCAACACGTAGCTTTTGCTGAAACAACCGAATGAAGAGCAGACGTTCACTTTCAATTTTCGCGTACATGTCGACAATGAATTGATGGAAGACTTCACGACATTTCAACAAATAATTACATTCGTTTGGCCTGATCATAAGGCGATAGGCATAAAAGTCCATATAGGAAACTTTTTTGTCGACTCTCCATTTGAGTTGGGGTTACTCTGCATAACGTTGCAATGTTACCCATCACCACCCCGTGGAAAAAGCAGTGGATATTGTAGTGCATCATACGATCGATGAGTTTCCGCAATGCTTTGAACACTTGCATTCAGGCGATGGATGATGATATCGCGTCGCTCGAAGTCTGTACCGACAATAACAACTGCGACGTCACCTATTACCGGTGCATTGAAGCGCCGCTCATGCTCACCAGCCGGTGTCTTGTCAGCTCCTATTATAATCGTGTAATTATCTGCCGGCATCTGGTCTAGGGCTGTTTTGAAAAGTCGGATGAGGCTGTTGTATTCGTGTAACATAGCTTGAAGACTCGAAACGATTTCCCGTGTGACTTCAGTACTGATTGCGCAACGCTGTTCAAGCTCTGTAGCTTCATTGTTAGTGAAATAAATTTGGGGGAACTTGGCATCATCATTGGGAAGTGGAAGCAACGATCCAATCCTGTGGTAGATTTGGCCTTGAACTTTGAAGGTGGGCATATAACCGTCATTGCTGATAATTCTAGTTGCTCTGAAGGACGTCATGTGAAAGCATGATTTGTAGTTTCGGATGTTTTGAAGGAAGTGCTTGGAAATCGAATTGGCGCCAGAAAGGTAACCTTGCATGGGTTCAGGCGGTTCAATCATTTACCGTTCGAACAACACATTCCCGGTGATTCCTTGGCGAATTTCAGAGCAAGACAATGTAAGCAAACTTTGTCCATTGCTCCAATCACTACGTCCTTGTGATTGCAGTAGTCAACGTTCCTGTTGTAGTGAAATGCCTCCAACTTTAAATCGATTCTTTCTCTTAACCGAGCCATACGGGAGCGATTAGCAGCAAGTCTTTCGGCATACTGTTGGGGTGTTTCAGCAGCTCTAAGTGAAGATGCACTGTCACGCATTTCCTGAAGCCAAGATTCGCGTTCTATTTCCTTTTTTGCGGCTCTAGACGTAGATGCCCTTACGCCGTTTTCCTGAAGACGTAATTCGTAATTATTTATTGCGCGTTTTAAATATAATTTTTGTTAACTCCTCTGTTAACCTCCTCTTCAACATTATTAAATAGCATGTTTTCTTCTTTTAATTTATTTATAGCTATTTTCGTTTCTTTTTTGTCTAATAAGAATGAATAAATTACATTGAGTTTTGCCAATTGTATAGCGTATTTTACATTTAGGATTGCCTCCTTTCCTAGTTTTATTTTATTTCTTAATATATCAATATTTTCATTTATGACTGTATCATCTTTTTTTATTGCATTTGAAAGGTCATTTATTAAATTAGTAATATTATTTAATTGATTTGCAAAATTTGTATTAATAATAACTTGTTTATTATTATTGCTAGATAACTCTTCTAAGGTCCTATAAATAATTTCCGCATCGTCATGGTCTGGTGATCCGGCAATTAGTTTCCAAATCTTTCCCAGGGTGTCAATTGATCTAGTTCGTCTACTAGGTGGGACATTTTTCAATGTATACAATAAGTCGATTGTCTGATTCAATTCGCAGTACATTGTATTGTATAAGGGATTTGTTTTAGGTATATGGTTGCCTACATAGATTTTCATCTGTTTTAAAAAGTCATAATAGGATCAAGATTGATTGGATGAATAAGTTTAAATGTGCCGTCCTGGATTTTTCAGTATCCATATAAGAGTTCGTATAATTAAGTATTTGCACCTCTGCATTTAGCATTGGCAGCAACAATCTGTAAAGGATATAAAATTGTCATAGAACAAGAAAAGGTGGTTTGAATTATTAATTTTTTATGTGGTCTTTATGTACTACTTCGTTAGATTCTGTTAGTACGGTACTTTTTCTATTTTCCCTATTTCTTCTTTGTATCGAGCTGATAGTTTTGAACCTAATCTTTTATCAACTCTGACATAAATTTTTTATCCTGGTGTATAGTTCTTAAATGGTTTCCTTTTTTGTTGTGGAATTTCAAATCTTCCTGCCGTTTTTTAATTTTTCTATATTTTCTTTTCTTGCATTTTCATACTGTTCCGGACTAGTGCTTACTCTTCTTCCGAAGAAAAGCTCAATTGGTTTCCTACCTGTGGTAGAATGAATAGTGTAGTTATATTCATAAACTGATCTGTCCAATAATTCATTAAAATTCCTATGTGTTTTGTCTGTCTTGAGACAACGCATTATTTCTGATAAGGTAGAGTGGAAACACTCTATCTGGCCATTTACCGTACTTTTATAAGGTGGAGTTTTAAAAATTTCTATACCCAATTGATCCCCAAGCATAAATCGAATTGAATCCGAGTTTAAAACTTTTTCATTGTCAATAACAACAATTCTAGGAACTCCGAAATTAAATAATATTTTTCTTAAAGGTTCACGGATGTCTCCAATTGATCTGGAATTTATTTGAATCGCTTGAGCGTATTTTGTGAGTTTATCTATTGCAGTTAGTACGAAAAGTTTTTCGGTGGACCAAATATTTATGTGTAGTATTTCTTCAGCATGTTGGGGAATTGAGATAGCTGATATGTTAGATTTACTGGGATGGCGATCATAAATTCCCTCTTTACAAACCATACATTGATCTATTTTTTTTAAGTTTTTCGCTCATTTTTGAAAATAAAATTTTTATAGGAGTTGCAGTTTGTTTTCCCTTGCATTCCTATGAGCTCTTCTATGGACCTTTAGTGGCTCTTCTTCCTGTCTTACAATGTCTGTCAAATCTTCTACTTTTGTCTGTGTGTACCTTATCTTATAATTTAAAAAATGAATTGGATATATTGATTGTATCTTGCTCATTATTCTTTCATTTGTAAACAACCCTTTTACTATATCTGGGTTGAGATATCTTTTCAGGATTGCTACAAGGCCTTCTTGTGAATAATTTGGAGCTGTAATAATGTGTCTATGAAAAGTTGGGAAGGCAAGTTTAAATAGGGCATTCTACTGCTGGAATTAAGTTTTCACTTGAACTATTATCACTGTGTACAGTAGCCGTTAAGGCAAATATCGACAGCTCTACTACACGGAGGTCTTGAAAGAGCGTCTGCTACCACGTTACTTTTGCCAGGCTTATAGTGAAGTTCATAATTGTACTCCTCCAGTATTGACTTCCAACGCTTCATTTTGGCGTTGTTATATTTGTTGCTTAAGGCATATGTAAGCGGTTGGTGATCTGTATATATAATTACTTTAGCGCGGCCATATAGGTAGTTTCTGAGTGAATTCAGGGACCATATAATGGCTAACATCTCCCTCTCGTTAGCTGCGTAATTCTCTTCGGTATTATTAAGAGAGCGAGAGATGAATGTAATTGGTCTATTTTCCTGACTGAGTACGGCTCCTATCGCGTAATTCGAAGCATCTGTTGTCAGCTCAAAACTTTTGTTAAAATCGGAGTATGTTAAGATCACATCCCTTGATGATAATATTTCCTTTAACTTTTCAAATGCTTCTTTTGCAGTTTCGTCTAAATAAATTGTTTTCTTACTTGACTGGCTCTGGGATAGCCGTCCCTCTTCCCCTCTTAAGAGATTTGTCAAAGGTTTTGCTATGGTGTAAAGTTCGAAATATTTCAGAAATGTCGTTTATATGTTGATCCTCATTTGGGTTAAAAATGATTATGTCATCTATATAGACATAACACCTAACTCCAATATGAGAACGTAGAATTTCATCAGCGCGCGTTGAAATATTGCTGGTGCATTCTTTAGTCCAAATGGTAAACGAGTGAACTCGTATTTACCATTATTAATGGAGAATGCTGTTTTCTCTATGTCTTTGACCTTCAAGGGTATCTGATGAAACCCGCTTTTCAAATCAAGTACTGTAAAAAACTTGCTTTTTCCCAATTGAGCAAGCACCTCATTAATCTCCGGTAGGGGGTATTTGTCCGCTATGGTGACCGCGGACCTTTTTTCCCCACTTGCGTCGATCTTTTTTGGTAGAATCCACACCGGCGAATTGTAGGAAGATTTTGATGGCCTGATAATACCGTCTTCTAATAAGGTTTTTACTTGAGATTCAATCTCTTTTTTCAAACTCATAGGATAAGGGTAAGTCTTAGAATATATCGGGTCTTCTGTTTTCGTTCGTATTTCCGCTGTAACTTTTGTGGTATACGTCAGTTTTTCGTCAGGGGCCGAAAAAAAGTTATCATATGTTGAAACGGCTTTTTTGGCATGTCTTTTTGTCGTTGTGTCATGTGGCTAGTTCGAATTGAGGTCATATTAATGCTATCTATTGAATATTCTTTTAACAGAATTTTTCTTCCCTTTCCTACTTCCGTGTAGATATGCTTAGTGTAAATAATAGCATCAAGGACTTTTAGCGTGTCGTTTCCAATGATGCCATGGAATGTCTTCAAATTTGGCAATAGAAAAAATTTTACTGGCACATCTGTTCGACCAAATAGAAAGGTATTAGTGTGCAAAAGGATTTCTACCTTTCCTGCAATCGAATTTGCATAGAAGTTCTCTCTGTTTGGAATAGGTTTTTTTACTAGATCCGGTCGTATGTAATTTTTATTCGAACCCGTATCGATTAAAAATTTTAGAATTTGTCCGTTGTCCATCCTACACTCGAAATATGGAAGGATGGACGAATTTAATCTAAAAAATGAATTTCGTCAACGTTATCCGGGTTGTAGTTTGTCTTTTCGTATCTTTCGCCGTCCATGTAGTCATATAAAGCCTGTTCGTGAGCTTCGTCCTCGTCTTATACCTGATTTAGGTATCTGTCAATGTCATCTATATCCTGTTTCTCTATAGCATTATTTGCTTCAGCTTGTAAATGAAAATTCCTAGCCTGTTTTCGACCTTCTGGGTGTTGTGGTGGAGGTCGCTTCCCGTAAAGACCGTTATTTATCAGTTTATTCATGTAATTAATGTTACGAGTCCTAATACTCTGGTCAATGTCCATTGGTTCAGGGGGCTTTTGCACAAAAGGTCTTGGAGGTGGATTATTATATTGAGTGTGTTTAGGATAAGCACCTTGATTTTGATAATGATTATTTCTGTATGTTTGAGCAGGTTGTTGGCTATGGAATTGGTCAGATGATCGCTGCGGTCGTGGTGGTGGTGGAATGTGTGCTAATTCCGGGTAAAATCTATTTGGAGTAACAACATGATTCTTACGTGGAGGAACAGGTCTAAAATTCTGCTTTGATTTTATGTTTTGTGCTCAGTTTGTTCTTTAATTTTGGTGTTCCAACTTAAGACATAGTTGTAAGGCATTAGGCAAATCGGTTGGTTCTTTCATCGCCAAAAGCCTTGGAAGATCCCCTTTAAGGCCTCGTACGAAGCTATCCAAAGCCTTGCCTGCAACGATTTTTGCCCAATATCCATACAACTGATTTTGTTCAATATCAGAGATAGGTGGTTATACACCCTCTGATAAAATTCTTGAACTGGCTCTGTATCTTGAATCAAAGAGGTCAGTTGGTACTCTAAAGTACTGACGTCTCTCTTGTCTGCATAATGAAGGGTGAGTCAGCGAGAAATACTTTCCCAATATTTGGGGTGTTGTATGATTCTAGGATTGCATCTGCATGCCCTATTATTTTATTTCGCACTACACTCAAAATTCCGAAATACTTTGCAGTTCCTCTTAAGTTTTTATATATATATCTAAAATCCTTTCTACCGACTTCCTCCAGGAGCGGAATTCTCCTGGCTGGCCCGAAAATTCCCGTAAGCATCTGACGACGTCTGGTACCCTATCTAGGTCACCTAACTGAGCCCTGTGTTGTGGTTCGATTATTTGGTCCTGTTCATTTTGAGCCGCAGAATATTCTCTACTATTCCCCTAGCCTGCTCTTGAATTGTTTCTGAAACTATTCTTCCAATTTCAATTTCAAGGTCTCTCATGTTGAGTGCTGCCTCAACATGTTTTGTTGTGCGTTTAGCATGGGAGGTCTTATCAAGTTTTTTGGGTTTGCCATTGTCAGAATTTGAGATATCTAGCTTAATCTTTGTTATATTTCTTTATGTTACTAAAGCTGAATGATGCCTTAGAAATCACGGCGTTCGAAAGTAAAAGATTTATTTAATAAGTAAAAATAATAATTTTTATTAATCTGGAGGGTAACGTAGGAATCGCAGATTTTTTGTAAGAGATATTATTTAATTAGTGAGAAGTAACTTTATTAATCTGGAGGGTCCCTTGGGAATCGCAGATTTTTTTGTTACAAACTTAAAATAACACACAAAAAATATATATATTTTTTATCACTTAAGCTCTAGTATTTCTTTTTTATTTTTCATATGCAACTTGTAAAGGTTGTTTTTTATAGAGGCATAGAACTTGAAGTTGCAATAAAATGACGATGGATTATTCGATTGACATGTATTTTATTTATCCGAAAGATAATCTTGTGGCATTACATATTAAATATAATTTCTGGCATATGACTGCCACGGCTGGCACGGATGTAGTCCAATCTGGACGTCCAAGTTTCGATGACTTTTTCCAATATTTGTGGCCGTATATCGGCAATAACGCGGCGAATCTTGTCTTCCAAATGGTCAAGCGTTTGCGGCTTTACCGCATAGACCAATGACTGTACATAGCCCCACAGAAAGTAGTCTAGCGGTGTTAAATCACAAGATCTTGTAGGCCAATTCACAGATCCAAAACGTGAAATTAGGCGGTCACCAAACGTGTCTTTTAATAGATCTATTGTGGCACGAGCTGTGTGACATGTTGCGCCGTCTTGTCGAAACCATACCTCCTGGACATCATTGTTATTCAATTCAGGCTCTATACCGATCACCATTGACTGTAACGTTCTGGCCACCATCGTTTTTGAAAAAGTACGGACCAATGATTCCACCAGCCCATAAAGCGCACCAAGCAGTCAGTTTTTCTGGATGAAACGGTGTTTCCGCATACACTTGAGAATTACCTTCACTCCAAATGTGGCAGTTTTGTTTGTTGACGTAGCCATTCAACCAGAAGTGCGTTTCATCGCTAAACAAAATTCGCTTATGAAAATTGAAAAAAAAAATTCACTTACGAAGAATGAAAATTGCACTATTTGCAAGCGTTGTTCAGGCGTGAGTCCATTCAGGATGAATTGCCAAACCAAACTGAGGATAAATCACTTGACAGCGGTTAAATCGGTCACCATCTTGAAAAGTAATACCAAATTAAAGTTCTATACCTCTACAAAAAACACGCTTTATAAAAGGATTTTTTTCTTATTATAATATTCTCTTTAAATGTGTAAATATTTAATTAATTTTGGTTTGCTAGAAGCACTTTTTTCTTTTATTCACAATTATTTATTTACTTGAAGGATATATTCTTTATTCTTTAGTAAAATTTAAATTACTAATTTTTATTAATACTTTTGTTATAATAATTTCTTTCACTTAAACTTTACTTACAACAATAAAATTAGTTGCATCCTTTTATTAGAAGGTTACTAAGCAGCGGCTGCTGAATTCCTCAGCTCCTTTTCCTCTGTCCTCTTGTGCGAAGCACAGCTACTAAGGGACCTCTTTTCTGCTTTTTTGTGTAGACTAACGGTGATGCGACGTGATGTCTTGCAGGACGGTTTACACTTTTCCCGTAGTCCTTGGGTTTTTTGGTGACCACGCGCATGGGTGTAGTATAATATTGACAGCGGTTTAAATTGTAAGTGTTTTAACAAACTTTACGAAAATTTTAAAAAACATCGTCAAGTAAAATTACATCTACTTTTAAATATAGAAGTAAGTAATCCATCAATCTTCAACATTGAAATGTAATCCATACTTTTTCAGCATGTTCTTAATCCTCTACGCTACACGATTCAATAGTTAATTTATTGAAAAAGGATTTACTGAATCTAAATAATTAAATCGAATCCTTATCATTTGAATACGTTGATTTGACTACCTTCAAATTTATATCGGACAAATAACCTCATAGTTTTTCTAGACTCGATGGCATAAATCGAAATGAATCTAGAAAACGCAGTTGAATTGTATCTTCCTCATTAACTATAATTCTTTTAGATATATAGACATACAATTCTTTATTTAAAGGCATAATATTTATATCTCTGTGAACAGAAGAAAATTCTCTCACACACATGTGACAGTCATATGCCGAAAAGTTATGAAAATACTGTTACGTTTT
The DNA here is from genome assembly GCA_023159175.1 of Wohlfahrtia magnifica. Taxonomy (NCBI): domain Eukaryota; kingdom Metazoa; phylum Arthropoda; class Insecta; order Diptera; family Sarcophagidae; genus Wohlfahrtia; species Wohlfahrtia magnifica. Next base: position 322 of record JAKWBJ010000108.1, on the reverse strand, counting down.
TACGAGTTTACTCCTTATAAACTCTCTTCACACAAACTGCACTCACTGACTTTACTTTACTTCAACTGCACTCGCTGAGTTTACGACACATAAACTGATTGCTGTTCGCATCGATGTGCTTTTTATATGGCTGAGTAAATAACACATCGAAGCTCTCGAACCTCTCGATATTTCAGGTAGATTCCATTTCTTTCTTTTAATTTCTTCTTAGTTCTTTTGTAGCCATGCGTATGTAAACATCTACCTCTTTCAGATCTTAGTATTTGATGTTGCTTGTTTATTGTCTGTTACTTGTTTTCTTTGCTGCTTAATTATTGTTGTT
>JAKWBJ010000107.1:387500-423460 GCA_023159175.1 Wohlfahrtia magnifica | reverse complement strand
CTCGGGCCCGGATAGAGGAGACGTGTGCATTAGATGCGGTGTAACTGGATACAGGATGAGCAACTGCAGAGCGACCGCAAGATGCGTACTTTGTGCTGATGCGAAACGGGACCGAACCGATCACCTACCAGGTTCGCGCAGATGCCCACTAGTCGGTAAATTATGAGAGTGCTTCAGGCGAATATGCATAGGAGCCGGACAGCAGATGCCCGGCTTGGGCAGATAGCAGTCGAGGAAAGGGTGGATGTGGTCGTCATCAGCGAGCAGTATGGACGAATCTCCCGAGGGTTATGGTTCGAGGACGAGAGCGAGACGGCTGCAATTTGGGTGCCTGACAGCATGGGACTAACGGTTGCTCGTCACGGGGCCGGATGTGGCTACACGTACATCCGAACTGGACAATTCACACTGATGAGCTGCTACCTCACTCCCAGTGACAGTATGGATCAATTTATGATGAAGCTGGACCTTATTGAGGACACGATCCGCGAGACAGGAGGACCATTCATAGTAGCCGGAGACTTCAATGCCAAGGCAGTCGAGTGGGGTGACCTGACGACGAACACACGGGGAAGATGTATCCTGGACATGGCTGCACGGTTGGGTCTGATGATAGCGAACGATGGTAATACTCCAACCTTCAGGAGACCGGGATGTGAGTATACCACGCCGGATATCACCTTGGTGACCGATAGATTGTCCGGTTCAATGACTGAATGGAGAGTCTTGGAAAACTATACGGGCAGTGATCACCAGTACATCACATTCCGGATCACGGGGGGAAACGATGTACCGCCTGTGCGTAGAAGGAGCGGAACTCGAAGATGGAACGCGAGTAGGCTAGACCCAGCGGTCTTTTTGGCGACTTTTGATAGTTACTTATCTTCGGACAACGGGGATGACGCGGACTCATTGGCAAATGCCATGATGGAACGTATTAGTCATGGCTGCGGCGTTTCGATGCCTCGTGTGAGGCTGAACTCGAGGAGACGGCCGGCGTATTGGTGGACACATGAGATTGCTGAACTCAGGGGAGCCTGCCTCTGCAACAGGAGAAGGTACACAAGGGCGAGACGCAGGGGAGACGCACTACGGGAGGCCTTTCGGCAATCCCGGGCGGCTTTGAAACGGGCAATCGTCGCGAGCAAGAGGACGAAATGGGAGGAGCTAAGGAGCGATCTGAACAGCAACCCTTGGGGACTTGGGTATAGGATCGTACGACGTAAGCTGGGGGCGAATACTTCTACCCCTCACTTGGATAGCGGGGTCATCGATGGTATAGTGAGAGGCTTGTTTCCTGTCCACCCCCCACTGAGTGGGGAATTGGAATCCTGGGCTGCTGAGATACCTCCGCCTTTTACTGAAGAGGAGCTGAAAACAGCGGCGAGGGGTCTTAGGATCAACAAAGCCCCTGGCCCGGACGGAATACCAGCTGAGGTACTCAGGTTGTTGGCTGAAAACCGACCGGACGCACTACTCGGGGTTTATAATGCATGTATTGCTCAGGCCATCTTCCCGAGACGATGGAAGGTACAGAAGCTTACATTGATTGGCAAGGGAGGTAGTGATCAGACTAGCCCGTCAGCATACAGACCTCTTTGTATGCTGGACTGCGCCGGAAAACTTTTGGAGAGGCTACTGCAGCGCAGACTGGCGGAATCCGTCGAATTGGCTATCGGAGAGGCAGTACGGTTTTCGACCTCAGAGGTCGACTGTGGGTGCTATAGCAGATGTGGTGGAGTCTGTCGAGCGTGCACAACGGAGACACTACTATCCAAAGCGTATAACGGTCTTAGCGACCTTGGATGTACGGAATGCTTTCAACAGCCTACAGTGGAGGGACATTTTGAGGGCACTACGGGAGAGATTTCATACCCCCGAATACCTGATGAGGATGCTCCGAAGTTACCTCAGTGAGAGGGAGCTTATTTATGATACACCTGAGGGGCGGAGGGTGATAAGTGTCACGTCTGGTGCAGCCCAGGGATCTATCTTGGGGCCGAGCCTCTGGAATATAAGTTATGACGAGGTTTTGAGAGTGGATATGCCGGAGGACACTCATCTCGTGGGATACGCGGACGATGTGGTGGCGGTTATTTCGGCTAGGGATACCGAGGATGCTAGAAGGAAGCTGAATCAAGTTATGATAAGGACTAGGACATGGCTTGAGGATCACGGTCTGCAGCTTGCCGGTGAGAAAACGGAGGTCATTCTGATGACACGGGCTCACATGCCGCTTGAAATTGACATGCAAGTGGGCGATTTGGTTACGCAGAAGGTGGTAAAGTATCTGGGAGTGAGGCTCGACTCCAGACTCACTTATTGGGCTCAGATACACATTTGGCTGCAAAGGCTGCAAAGGTGACGGGCATGCTGAGTAGGCTGATGGCGAATATTGGTGGGCCGACTCAGGGCAAAACAAGGCTGATTATGGCTACCACGGACTCCATATTATTGTACGGTAGCGAGATTTGGGGAGATGCGCTGAGGTCAAAGACAAAGCGCAAGGTCTTGGAAGCAGTGAGGCGTACGGCGGCACTCAGGATGGCTTCGGCCTATCGTACGGTCTCAGGGGCGGCAATCTTTGTGATAAGTGGAGTGATACCCATCGATTAGCTGGCTTTGGAGCGCAAGAGGGCATGGGATGCGAGGAGAGAAAACCTCAGCATTGGGGCCGCGGAATTGAGATCCCAGACCATGCAACGTTGGCAGGAGAGATGGTGCTCTGAGACAACGGGCAGATTGACAGCGAGACTAATTCCCAACATAGAAAGATGGATTCGAAGGAACTTTGGCGAGGTTGACTACTTTATGACCCAGCTCTTTTCGGGCCACGGATACTTCCGGGGCTATCTGCATCGCATGGGGAAGGTAGAAGCTCCAAATTGCATTTATTGCGAGGCGGAGAATGATGACGCTGAGCACACATTCTTTGACTGCGTGAGATGGCAGGCTGAAAGGGACAATTTGAGGCGGCAGATTGGTTAGATTGGTCCCGATCTGGTGGACAAAATGCTAGAGAACGAGAACGGATGGAACGCAGTAAAGGTGTATACAGGATGTGTATTGCGAAATAAGAAGGAAGATCTCGACAGATGGCAGGAGATGAGACTCGCGGGCCAACGGGATGATCCTGGCTTTGAATATGGCGGACCCAGACGTGGGTAAGTGGGAAATGGTCCTATTGAGGACGTCGTTCTGGGCCTTCCTGAAGTAATGCGGAGAGCGGTTCCGGGAAGGGAGTCTCCCCAGAAGAGGAGGAGGGATTGTTTTAGTGGAAACACCACTGAGCGCAGTCGACGACGGTCACTGTAAGTGCGAAGGCATTTTTAACCCTACCTCATACGCCAAAAAAAAAAAAAAAAAAAAAAAATAATAATAATAATAATAATAATAATAATAATAATAATAATAATAATAATAATAATAATAATAATAATAATAATAATAATAATAATAATAATAATAATAATAATAATAATAATAATAATAATAATAATAATAATAATAATAATAATAATAATAATAATAATAATAATAATAATAATAATAATAATAATAATAATAATAATAATAATAATAATAATAATAATAATAATAATAATAATAATAATAATAATAATAATAATAATAATAATAATAATAATAATAATAATAATAATAATAATAATAATAATAATAATAATAATAATAATAATAATAATAATAATAATAATAATAATAATAATAATAATAATAATAATAATAATAATAATAATAATAATAATAATAATAATAATAATAATAATAATAATAATAATAATAATAATAATAATAATAATAATAATAATAATAATAATAATAATAATAATAATAATAATAATAATAATAATAATAATAATAATAATAATAATAATAATAATAATAATAATAATAATAATAATAATAATAATAATAATAATAATAATAATAATAATAATAATAATAATAATAATAATAATAATAATAATAATAATAATAATAATAATAATAATAATAATAATAATAATAATAATAATAATAATAATAATAATAATAATAATAATAATAATAATAATAATAATAATAATAATAATAATAATAATAATAATAATAATAATAATAATAATAATAATAATAATAATAATAATAATAATAATAATAATAATAATAATAATAATAATAATAATAATAATAATAATAATAATAATAATAATAATAATAATAATAATAATAATAATAATAATAATAATAATAATAATAATAATAATAATAATAATAATAATAATAATAATAATAATAATAATAATAATAATAATAATAATAATAATAATAATAATAATAATAATAATAATAATAATAATAATAATAATAATAATAATAATAATAATAATAATAATAATAATAATAATAATAATAATAATAATAATAATAATAATAATAATAATAATAATAATAATAATAATAATAATAATAATAATAATAATATAATAATAATAATAATAATAATAATAATAATAATAATAATAATAATAATAATAATAATAATAATAATAATAATAATAATAATAATAATAATAATAATAATAATAATAATAATAATAATAATAATAATAATAATAATAATAATAATAATAATAATAATAATAATAATAATAATAATAATAATAATAATAATAATAATAATAATAATAATAATAATAATAATAATAATAATAATAATAATAATAATAATAATAATAATAATAATAATAATAATAATAATAATAATAATAATAATAATAATAATAATAATAATAATAATAATAATAATAATAATAATAATAATAATAATAATAATAATAATAATAATAATAATAATAATAATAATAATAATAATAATAATAATAATAATAATAATAATAATAATAATAATAATAATAATAATAATAATAATAATAATAATAATAATAATAATAATAATAATAATAATAATAATAATAATAATAATAATAATAATAATAATAATAATAATAATAATAATAATAATAATAATAATAATAATAATAATAATAATAATAATAATAATAATAATAATAATAATAATAATAATAATAATAATAATAATAATAATAATAATAATAATAATAATAATAATAATAATAATAATAATAATAATAATAATAATAATAATAATAATAATAATAATAATAATAATAATAATAATAATAATAATAATAATAATAATAATAATAATAATAATAATAATAATAATAATAATAATAATAATAATAATAATAATAATAATAATAATAATAATAATAATAATAATAATAATAATAATAATAATAATAATAATAATAATAATAATAATAATAATAATAATAATAATAATAATAATAATAATAATAATAATAATAATAATAATAATAATAATAATAATAATAATAATAATAATAATAATAATAATAATAATAATAATAATAATAATAATAATAATAATAATAATAATAATAATAATAATAATAATAATAATAATAATAATAATAATAATAATAATAATAATAATAATAATAATAATAATAATAATAATAATAATAATAATAATAATAATAATAATAATAATAATAATAATAATAATAATAATAATAATAATAATAATAATAATAATAATAATAATAATAATAATAATAATAATAATAATAATAATAATAATAATAATAATAATAATAATAATAATAATAATAATAATAATAATAATAATAATAATAATAATAATAATAATAATAATAATAATAATAATAATAAATAATAATAATAATAATAATAATAATAATAATAATAATAATAATAATAATAATAATAATAATAATAATAATAATAATAATAATAATAATAATAATAATAATAATAATAATAATAATAATAATAATAATAATAATAATAATAATAATAATAATAATAATAATAATAATAATAATAATAATAATAATAATAATAATAATAATAATAATAATAATAATAATAATAATAATAATAATAATAATAATAATAATAATAATAATAATAATAATAATAATAATAATAATAATAATAATAATAATAATAATAATAATAATAATAATAATAATAATAATAATAATAATAATAATAATAATAATAATAATAATAATAATAATAATAATAATAATAATAATAATAATAATAATAATAATAATAATAATAATAATAATAATAATAATAATAATAATAATAATAATAATAATAATAATAATAATAATAATAATAATAATAATAATAATAATAATAATAATAATAATAATAATAATAATAATAATAATAATAATAATAATAATAATAATAATAATAATAATAATAATAATAATAATAATAATAATAATAATAATAATAATAATAATAATAATAATAATAATAATAATAATAATAATAATAATAATAATAATAATAATAATAATAATAATAATAATAATAATAATAATAATAATAATAATAATAATAATAATAATAATAATAATAATAATAATAATAATAATAATAATAATAATAATAATAATAATAATAATAATATAATAATAATAATAATAATAATAATAATAATAATAATAATAATAATAATAATAATAATAATAATAATAATAATAATAATAATAATAATAATAATAATAATAATAATAATAATAATAATAATAATAATAATAATAATAATAATAATAATAATAATAATAATAATAATAATAATAATAATAATAATAATAATAATAATAATAATAATAATAATAATAATAATAATAATAATAATAATAATAATAATAATAATAATAATAATAATAATAATAATAATAATAATAATAATAATAATAATAATAATAATAATAATAATAATAATAATAATAATAATAATAATAATAATAATAATAATAATAGTAATAATAATAATCCCTACGGGGAGCCTGTAACCCCAATAGGGCGCGTCCGCAGGTGGCGGATAAGGGATTGCCTCCCAGATATGGGTGGTAGGAGGGGATTGAAATACCTCCCGCGGACCAACAGGTAAGTCCAAGCGCGACCTTTCCCGGGTGGAGCGTCTTCTTGGCCAGCGTCTGTTTCCATGTTAGGAACGGCTGACTTTGAGTCACCTGGCAGTAGCTATAAAATGCTACGGGAAGAAACCCGGAAAAAAAATCGAAGATGAAAAGTTCGTTAAGGAATAATGTTACGGTGCAGGGATTAATAACCCCAGTACCGGCGGCTTTGGGTAGTGTGCGAGCAGGCTACCAGTCGTCGAGATCAAGTGACTGCAATGATACCCCGGTAGGCTTGGCTAGGGTATCAGATAATGCTACAAGCACTGAAAATGAAGATGGTTTGGCACGGGGAGGGTATGAAATCGACCCGTTCCGCAAGAGTTCCAAAATTGGGAGATCTCCGCAGAATTCTTCGAGAACAGCGACCGGAGGGGCAGATGCAACCCCTAGAAACTCTCAAGGATCAATCGGGACAGTTACGCGCGATCGAACTGAAACTGGGCACGCATCAGATAAGGCTCCACGCAGGAGCCTAGAAAATAAAATTTTGGCTGCACGCTGAGGAACGGAAATGGCTCGGTAAATGAAAGTACTAGGGTCGGAGAACAGCGGCACGCGGACGATGCGATCTCTATCGATCAAATGGATGGAAACGCAGTGGAAACGACTAGAGGGGACATATCGAACGTGGCGATGGCTAGCTCCCCTCGACTCCCCCCTCGGAGGATGAGGAAGATGGAGGAGGACGCGATCTCCCAGTGCAGGATGGCAATAGGCGATATGCAGAGGACTACAAATCGCCAGAAGAACATTAGTAAGGATGTCAAGATTGGAATTTCTAGGATATCTGAGTTGCTGGATGTTATATCCAATTACAGACGCACTTGGAAAGCAGCAGAGGAAGAGAGGACGGCCTCAAACATTTGTAGAAGGATTGCTATCAACCCGTCGGTGGATGCCCACACCCCTAAAGCGGCAAATGCAAAGAGGGCTGCAACCAGCCCGGTCCAGGCCGAAAACGGCAAGAAGGTGAGGGCGAAAGGGCCCAATGTGGGCGAGAACGAGATTCCCAAGGAGAGAATGGACGGCTGGCAAACGGTTACCGGAAAGGGCAGGAAACGAGGAACACAAAAGGAACTGGCCAAACTGAGCAAGGCGAATAGACCGAGACCCGGGCGTACAAAGCCGGAGGCGGTGATGATCAGGCCTGTAGCGGGCAAAAGCTATTCGGAAGTACTGAAGGATATCCGCGGCAAGATGATGGCGAATGACTCGACGAAGATAAGGTCGGTCAGAAAGACGATGACTGGCGCTATTCTCATGGAGTTCGGCAAAGGAGAGAAAGTCGGACAGGAGTTTGTCCAACAGCTTAGGAGTACTGTCCGGGAAACAGCTCACGTTACGGAACTAAGGCCAAGTGCTACGGTGGAGATACGCGACCTTGATTCCTTGACTGTTGCGGAAGAGGTGGAGGCTGCAATTCGGAAGTTACTTACAGACCAAGCGGAGCCAATCCGGACGAGGATCACAGCGCCAAATTCAAGAGAGCAGGTACGGGCTTTCGTCACATTAACGGCGGAGAGTGCCACTAAGCTCGTGCAAATCGGAGACGTGAGAGTAGGATGGATCCGGTCCAGAATACGACCGTGCGAGGACATCCGGAGGTGCTACCGTTGCCTTGGGACTGGACATTCACGAGCGAAATGCTCGGGCCCGGATAGAGGAGACGTGTGCATTAGATGCGGTGTAACTGGATACAGGATGAGCAACTGCAGAGCGACCGCAAGATGCGTACTTTGTGCTGATGCGAAACGGGACCGAACCGATCACCTACCAGGTTCGCGCAGATGCCCACTAGTCGGTAAATTATGAGAGTGCTTCAGGCGAATATGCATAGGAGCCGGACAGCAGATGCCCGGCTTGGGCAGATAGCAGTCGAGGAAAGGGTGGATGTGGTCGTCATCAGCGAGCAGTATGGACGAATCTCCCGAGGGTTATGGTTCGAGGACGAGAGCGAGACGGCTGCAATTTGGGTGCCTGACAGCATGGGACTAACGGTTGCTCGTCACGGGGCCGGATGTGGCTACACGTACATCCGAACTGGACAATTCACACTGATGAGCTGCTACCTCACTCCCAGTGACAGTATGGATCAATTTATGATGAAGCTGGACCTTATTGAGGACACGATCCGCGAGACAGGAGGACCATTCATAGTAGCCGGAGACTTCAATGCCAAGGCAGTCGAGTGGGGTGACCTGACGACGAACACACGGGGAAGATGTATCCTGGACATGGCTGCACGGTTGGGTCTGATGATAGCGAACGATGGTAATACTCCAACCTTCAGGAGACCGGGATGTGAGTATACCACGCCGGATATCACCTTGGTGACCGATAGATTGTCCGGTTCAATGACTGAATGGAGAGTCTTGGAAAACTATACGGGCAGTGATCACCAGTACATCACATTCCGGATCACGGGGGGAAACGATGTACCGCCTGTGCGTAGAAGGAGCGGAACTCGAAGATGGAACGCGAGTAGGCTAGACCCAGCGGTCTTTTTGGCGACTTTTGATAGTTACTTATCTTCGGACAACGGGGATGACGCGGACTCATTGGCAAATGCCATGATGGAACGTATTAGTCATGGCTGCGGCGTTTCGATGCCTCGTGTGAGGCTGAACTCGAGGAGACGGCCGGCGTATTGGTGGACACATGAGATTGCTGAACTCAGGGGAGCCTGCCTCTGCAACAGGAGAAGGTACACAAGGGCGAGACGCAGGGGAGACGCACTACGGGAGGCCTTTCGGCAATCCCGGGCGGCTTTGAAACGGGCAATCGTCGCGAGCAAGAGGACGAAATGGGAGGAGCTAAGGAGCGATCTGAACAGCAACCCTTGGGGACTTGGGTATAGGATCGTACGACGTAAGCTGGGGGCGAATACTTCTACCCCTCACTTGGATAGCGGGGTCATCGATGGTATAGTGAGAGGCTTGTTTCCTGTCCACCCCCCACTGAGTGGGGAATTGGAATCCTGGGCTGCTGAGATACCTCCGCCTTTTACTGAAGAGGAGCTGAAAACAGCGGCGAGGGGTCTTAGGATCAACAAAGCCCCTGGCCCGGACGGAATACCAGCTGAGGTACTCAGGTTGTTGGCTGAAAACCGACCGGACGCACTACTCGGGGTTTATAATGCATGTATTGCTCAGGCCATCTTCCCGAGACGATGGAAGGTACAGAAGCTTACATTGATTGGCAAGGGAGGTAGTGATCAGACTAGCCCGTCAGCATACAGACCTCTTTGTATGCTGGACTGCGCCGGAAAACTTTTGGAGAGGCTACTGCAGCGCAGACTGGCGGAATCCGTCGAATTGGCTATCGGAGAGGCAGTACGGTTTTCGACCTCAGAGGTCGACTGTGGGTGCTATAGCAGATGTGGTGGAGTCTGTCGAGCGTGCACAACGGAGACACTACTATCCAAAGCGTATAACGGTCTTAGCGACCTTGGATGTACGGAATGCTTTCAACAGCCTACAGTGGAGGGACATTTTGAGGGCACTACGGGAGAGATTTCATACCCCCGAATACCTGATGAGGATGCTCCGAAGTTACCTCAGTGAGAGGGAGCTTATTTATGATACACCTGAGGGGCGGAGGGTGATAAGTGTCACGTCTGGTGCAGCCCAGGGATCTATCTTGGGGCCGAGCCTCTGGAATATAAGTTATGACGAGGTTTTGAGAGTGGATATGCCGGAGGACACTCATCTCGTGGGATACGCGGACGATGTGGTGGCGGTTATTTCGGCTAGGGATACCGAGGATGCTAGAAGGAAGCTGAATCAAGTTATGATAAGGACTAGGACATGGCTTGAGGATCACGGTCTGCAGCTTGCCGGTGAGAAAACGGAGGTCATTCTGATGACACGGGCTCACATGCCGCTTGAAATTGACATGCAAGTGGGCGATTTGGTTACGCAGAAGGTGGTAAAGTATCTGGGAGTGAGGCTCGACTCCAGACTCACTTATTGGGCTCAGATACACATTTGGCTGCAAAGGCTGCAAAGGTGACGGGCATGCTGAGTAGGCTGATGGCGAATATTGGTGGGCCGACTCAGGGCAAAACAAGGCTGATTATGGCTACCACGGACTCCATATTATTGTACGGTAGCGAGATTTGGGGAGATGCGCTGAGGTCAAAGACAAAGCGCAAGGTCTTGGAAGCAGTGAGGCGTACGGCGGCACTCAGGATGGCTTCGGCCTATCGTACGGTCTCAGGGGCGGCAATCTTTGTGATAAGTGGAGTGATACCCATCGATTAGCTGGCTTTGGAGCGCAAGAGGGCATGGGATGCGAGGAGAGAAAACCTCAGCATTGGGGCCGCGGAAATTGAGATCCCAGACCATGCAACGTTGGCAGGAGAGATGGTGCTCTGAGACAACGGGCAGATTGACAGCGAGACTAATTCCCAACATAGAAAGATGGATTCGAAGGAACTTTGGCGAGGTTGACTACTTTATGACCCAGCTCTTTTCGGGCCACGGATACTTCCGGGGCTATCTGCATCGCATGGGGAAGGTAGAAGCTCCAAATTGCATTTATTGCGAGGCGGAGAATGATGACGCTGAGCACACATTCTTTGACTGCGTGAGATGGCAGGCTGAAAGGGACAATTTGAGGCGGCAGATTGGTTAGATTAGTCCCGATCTGGTGGACAAAATGCTAGAGAACGAGAACGGATGGAACGCAGTAAAGGTGTATACAGGATGTGTATTGCGAAATAAGAAGGAAGATCTCGACAGATGGCAGGAGATGAGACTCACAGGCCAACGGGATGATCCTGGCTTTGAATATGGCGGACCCAGACGTGGGTAAGTGGGAAATGGTCCTCATGAGGACGTCGTTCTGGGCCTTCCTGAAGTAATGCGGAGAGCGGTTCCGGGAAGGGAGTCTCCCCAGAAGAGGAGGAGGGATTGTTTTAGTGGAAACACCACTGAGCGCAGTCGACGACGGTCACTGTAAGTGCGAAGGCATTTTTAACCCTACCTCATACGCCAAAAAACAAAAAAAATAAAAAATAATAATAATAATAATAATAATAATAATAATAATAATAATAATAATAATAATAATAATAATAATAATAATAATAATAATAATAATAATAATAATAATAATAATAATAATAATAATAATAATAATAATAATAATAATAATAATAATAATAATAATAATAATAATAATAATAATAATAATAATAATAATAATAATAATAATAATAATAATAATAATAATAATAATAATAATAATAATAATAATAATAATAATAATAATAATAATAATAATAATAATAATAATAATAATAATAATAATAATAATAATAATAATAATAATAATAATAATAATAATAATAATAATAATAATAATAATAATAATAATAATAATAATAATAATAATAATAATAATAATAATAATAATAATAATAATAATAATAATAATAATAATAATAATAATAATAATAATAATAATAATAATAATAATAATAATAATAATAATAATAATAATAATAATAATAATAATAATAATAATAATAATAATAATAATAATAATAATAATAATAATAATAATAATAATAATAATAATAATAATAATAATAATAATAATAATAATAATAATAATAATAATAATAATAATAATAATAATAATAATAATAATAATAATAATAATAATAATAATAATAATAATAATAATAATAATAATAATAATAATAATAATAATAATAATAATAATAATAATAATAATAATAATAATAATAATAATAATAATAATAATAATAATAATAATAATAATAATAATAATAATAATAATAATAATAATAATAATAATAATAATAATAATAATAATAATAATAATAATAATAATAATAATAATAATAATAATAATAATAATAATAATAATAATAATAATAATAATAATAATAATAATAATAATAATAATAATAATAATAATAATAATAATAATAATAATAATAATAATAATAATAATAATAATAATAATAATAATAATAATAATAATAATAATAATAATAATAATAATAATAATAATAATAATAATAATAATAATAATAATAATAATAATAATAATAATAATAATAATAATAATAATAATAATAATAATAATAATAATAATAATAATAATAATAATAATAATAATAATAATAATAATAATAATAATAATAATAATAATAATAATAATAATAATAATAATAATAATAATAATAATAATAATAATAATAATAATAATAATAATAATAATAATAATAATAATAATAATAATAATAATAATAATAATAATAATAATAATAATAATAATAATAATAATAATAATAATAATAATAATAATAATAATAATAATAATAATAATAATAATAATAATAATAATAATAATAATAATAATAATAATAATAATAATAATAATAATAATAATAATAATAATAATAATAATAATAATAATAATAATAATAATAATAATAATAATAATAATAATAATAATAATAATAATAATAATAATAATAATAATAATAATAATAATAATAATAATAATAATAATAATAATAATAATAATAATAATAATAATAATAATAATAATAATAATAATAATAATAATAATAATAATAATAATAATAATAATAATAATAATAATAATAATAATAATAATAATAATAATAATAATAATAATAATAATAATAATAATAATAATAATAATAATAATAATAATAATAATAATAATAATAATAATAATAATAATAATAATAATAATAATAATAATAATAATAATAATAATAATAATAATAATAATAATAATAATAATAATAATAATAATAATAATAATAATAATAATAATAATAATAATAATAATAATAATAATAATAATAATAATAATAATAATAATAATAATAATAATAATAATAATAATAATAATAATAATAATAATAATAATAATAATAATAATAATAATAATAATAATAATAAATAATAATAATAATAATAATAATAATAATAATAATAATAATAATAATAATAATAATAATAATAATAATAATAATAATAATAATAATAATAATAATAATAATAATAATAATAATAATAATAATAATAATAATAATAATAATAATAATAATAATAATAATAATAATAATGGTGACTCTGAGCTTAAACTAATTGAAAATGTTTTGTCAAACAAAGAACAATGTCCCACATTCATAGTCAAAAATCTAAAAGTCAACTTTAACTCATTCATAGACAATTTAAAGTATACTTTTGGCGAATATAAAACCAGCAAAACCCATTTTTTAAATAATTAAAAAAAAAATAGCAATAAAACAGAAATGAAAAATTTTAGGAAAATGTTTAGATATTAAGAGTTTTTGCTATTATTAAGTATTATGAAAGGGATATCGATAAAAGGAAGTCAAATATATATAAAATAAGGTTTAATCCTCTTGACCTATATGATAACTAATTTTTTTCGCGTTACGTTCTTACGTAAAGTATAGCCTTTAGATTTCCACACATCAGCAGGGATCTATATTATTCACGCTTCTATAGAAATAATTTTTGATGTCATCGTTTGAAATAATACAACAGTCAGCAGATACATATTATGGGAACTTAACCAACACTTCGGGCTATAGAATTTGGCGTTGATACTTGCCTTTTAACACACAGTCATCGTTACAGACGGTACTACGGCTCAGCATTGAAATATGTTATATACTGCAATGCAATACCTTTAACAAAACCAAATTTAAAATACATAATATCGAATGGAAAAGTTTGGCTTCTACCTTGGCAGCGTTTTCTCAAGGACTGGTGGCTGTACCGATGATATAATGTTTTAGATGTTCAAAGCCAGGCTATCTTTCGGTATATGAAGACCTGTGTGCTATTTCGAAATGGACTAAAAAACATATTCAACTGTTGTGTAAGATTATTATAACAATAATATATATAATATAACGCAATGCCAACGCCAGTGAATTTTGGTCAAATATCTGAACTAAAAGATATGATATATACACGCCTTCAAACACAGTTGCCAGATATGATGATTTATTATCAATTTAATAATATTGGCCGCGAAAAAAATCGGAAAAGTAACTGATGAAGGAAATAATGCCTTATCTGTTTTCATACAATTTGATGCAACTTTAATAAAACCCAGGAATTCAGTAAAATCATTGATCAAAAATATATTGGCAGTCAGTTGTACAAATGCTCGTCATTCTAGACCTAAAAAATAAAAATTAAAACCACTTGTTCAGAGTTCCCACTTTCAAATATTTAGCATACGTACTACTATTTATCACTTCTAATTATTTTAATAAAATGAAAACAAAAAGCTTAATAAGGTGAAGAGTATTGTACATAAAAATATGATGATGAAAAGCAACAAAGATATTTAAATGTCACAGTTTAATCAAAATTTCGTGTTAGGTAAGGTCTAATATGTTGTTGTATTAAACCTCTTTGACTGGTTGAAAAATTAAAAATCATTTGATGTTATGCGCTTTTGAATTTCTCCAATAAAGTTGCTATTCTTGGAAATAGAGAATTAAGAATTTCTTTGCATCAATGTGCTGTATTGATATCAATCAATAACTCTTGTTTTTTTTCGCATTTTTGCATTTTTTAAATAAAAATAAGAAATTAACTGTCATTCAAACAGTATAAAAAATATGTATTCCTACAAACTTAAAAATGCATTTACTCGAATTTTTGTTATTTTCCTAAAAAAAAATTTGATTAATATATCGTTTTGTATTTGTTTTAAGTAATATAATAAAAGCCGCATAAAAAGATTATTTTGTTAAAGAATATTGATTTTAAAAAACGTAATTTTAAAATATTTACGAAAAGTGAGTTTACATACTGTATTTCCAGCTGGACTTATGCTAAGGTTTACCATTATTTACCGAACGGAGCTGTGTTAAGTAAGTAGTCATATTATACTACATTTATACCACGTTTCTTTTCATAGTATACTAACCAGCTCCTATATATGTAGTATACTATACTAGTATAGTCTGTTTGTCAGGGCTATTAAGGTTTACTTTATTTTCAACTATGAATATGAAAAAAATAGTAAAAGGTTTTAAGTTAAAGACTTACTCTAACAAAAGCCGACTTAAGAGTGGGACTATGAATATGTTAAAGACCAATATGTTAAAGTTCTAAAAGAAAAAACTTCAATTACTTCTGTAAATAATGAAGTTCCCAAGGGGCCTCTTCCGTTCAAGTTGTATCTTAATGATAGCAATAATATTGGTCTTTTTGGTACAATTATAAAGATTTTTCGTTTTTTATCCTTTTAAATTCAATGTAGTGCTAAAAACTGAAATAAATAGGGACACAGTATTATTAATTGAACTTACGGGACTAAATCGCCTTGTATTGACATAAATGCAGATAAAGCAAAATTAATACATTTTCGACCCAAGTCAAAAGTTTTAAATAATAATTTTAGTAAAAAGAAACAAAATACTTAGGCAACATGTTAAAATGTAATCTGTCATGGTTTGCTCATATAGAATATTTAAAATTTAAAATAGCTTCTGGCTCTGGATTACTGTTCAAATAAAAAAAATAAAAATTAAGCATAAAAACGAAGATGTTGTTAATCTACAATCTACACACAGTCATCGTTACAGACGGTACTACGGCTCAGCATTGAAATATGTTATATACTGCAATGCAATACCTTTAACAAAACCAAATTTAAAATACATAATATCGAATGGAAAAGTTTGGCTTCTACCTTGGCAGCGTTTTCTCAAGGACTGGTGGCTGTACCGATGATATAATGTTTTAGATGTTCAAAGCCAGGCTATCTTTCGGTATATGAAGACCTGTGTGCTATTTCGAAATGGACTAAAAAACATATTCAACTGTTGTGTAAGATTATTATAACAATAATATATATAATATAACGCAATGCCAACGCCAGTGAATTTTGGTCAAATATCTGAACTAAAAGATATGATATATACACGCCTTCAAACACAGTTGCCAGATATGATGATTTATTATCAATTTAATAATATTGGCCGCGAAAAAAATCGGAAAAGTAACTGATGAAGGAAATAATGCCTTATCTGTTTTCATACAATTTGATGCAACTTTAATAAAACCCAGGAATTCAGTAAAATCATTGATCAAAAATATATTGGCAGTCAGTTGTACAAATGCTCGTCATTCTAGACCTAAAAAATAAAAATTAAAACCACTTGTTCAGAGTTCCCACTTTCAAATATTTAGCATACGTACTACTATTTATCACTTCTAATTATTTTAATAAAATGAAAACAAAAAGCTTAATAAGGTGAAGAGTATTGTACATAAAAATATGATGATGAAAAGCAACAAAGATATTTAAATGTCACAGTTTAATCAAAATTTCGTGTTAGGTAAGGTCTAATATGTTGTTGTATTAAACCTCTTTGACTGGTTGAAAAATTAAAAATCATTTGATGTTATGCGCTTTTGAATTTCTCCAATAAAGTTGCTATTCTTGGAAATAGAGAATTAAGAATTTCTTTGCATCAATGTGCTGTATTGATATCAATCAATAACTCTTGTTTTTTTTCGCATTTTTGCATTTTTTAAATAAAAATAAGAAATTAACTGTCATTCAAACAGTATAAAAAATATGTATTCCTACAACCTTAAAAATGCATTTACTCGAATTTTTGTTATTTTCCTAAAAAAAAAATTTGATTAATATATCGTTTTGTATTTGTTTTAAGTAATATAATAAAAGCCGCATAAAAAGATTATTTTGTTAAAGAATATTGATTTTAAAAAACGTAATTTTAAAATATTTACGAAAAGTGAGTTTACATACTGTATTTCCAGCTGGACTTATGCTAAGGTTTACCATTATTTACCGAACGGAGCTGTGTTAAGTAAGTAGTCATATTATACTACATTTATACCACGTTTCTTTTCATAGTATACTAACCAGCTCCTATATATGTAGTATACTATACTAGTATAGTCTGTTTGTCAGGGCTATTAAGGTTTACTTTATTTTCAACTATGAATATGAAAAAAATAGTAAAAGGTTTTAAGTTAAAGACTTACTCTAACAAAAGCCGACTTAAGAGTGGGACTATGAATATGTTAAAGACCAATATGTTAAAGTTCTAAAAGAAAAAACTTCAATTACTTCTGTAAATAATGAAGTTCCCAAGGGGCCTCTTCCGTTCAAGTTGTATCTTAATGATAGCAATAATATTGGTCTTTTTGGTACAATTATAAAGATTTTTCGTTTTTTATCCTTTTAAATTCAATGTAGTGCTAAAAACTGAAATAAATAGGGACACAGTATTATTAATTGAACTTACGGGACTAAATCGCCTTGTATTGACATAAATGCAGATAAAGCAAAATTAATACATTTTCGACCCAAGTCAAAAGTTTTAAATAATAATTTTAGTAAAAAGAAACAAAATACTTAGGCAACATGTTAAAATGTAATCTGTCATGGTTTGCTCATATAGAATATTTAAAATTTAAAATAGCTTCTGGCTCTGGATTACTGTTCAAATAAAAAAAATAAAAATTAAGCATAAAAACGAAGATGTTGTTAATCTATTATAAAATTATTCATAGTAGACTGGAATACCTTGCAATAATTTACGTATTCAAAAACAGTAGCAATTTAAAATCATTGCAATCCGTCTAGAATAGAGCTCTCAATGTGTGTTTAACTTGAATTTTAGACACAATACGATATCACTTTATAGCACATTCGTAGATACTAACAATTTCACAAAGGTGCATAGAATGACACTCATTTTATTTTGAATTTGAGTTTTTTTCCGAAATTTGACTAAAAGTATTTCGCAAGATAAGATAATACAACAAAAAACCTTAACAAGTATTATAATTACCAAATAATATAAAGTAGTTAATTATAAAATTAAATTCAATTTCCGGGGTTTTTGTTTTGATGGATATTTTTTAAAGTTTGCTTTTCTATGTTTTACATCAATGATAAAGTTGTGGAAATATATAATAATAAATATTTATATATAATAAGGGAATATTACGACAGCGCAAAAATGTTACTGAAAAAATTAAAGAATACAGTATAGAGCTGGCCATTGATAGAAGACTTCAAGATATTTGTTTTTCTGAAGGATATATAAGGCGGATATACAAAGTACCCTCGTCATCTTTGCTAATAGGATAGTAGAACAGATTCATAACACAATCAGTACCGTACATGGTCGTTTCAGATTGGAATCACGTTAAATGGAAACCATTAGTATACCCTAATAGTAATTCTGCCTTGGCATATAAAATTAGGCTTTGTGAAGCAATTTGATAGAAAACTGTAATTTTTTGAATGCTATAGCATTCACGTCATTCTACAGCTCTATTAATAATGTTGGATATCGATCAGTCAGATTGGAAGCAACTAAGCAAAGAATTGCTTACTTGGGTAGTCAGTCTATTATACAATAATTTACATGAAAATCTGAAAACTTGCGTTTAGTTATCTGTTTGTAAGTCAGTCTTGATCTTTTCATGGGACTTTTGTCTCCGATCAACTCACACGTATTCTTACGTTCTTGCTTTTAGTCGTCAATGAGACAGCGACGAATGCACAGACGCGAGAATGTACGTCTATTTTTTGGACACAGAAAAATAATTTAAAAATTGAAATTTGAAATTTCTTACGTTCTTGCTTTTAGTTGTCACTGAAACAGCGACGAAAGCACATGTGCGGTGGATGCATGTTGACTTTTTTAATTTTTTTAAAACATCAACTTTACTCTCTTTGAGAAAGTGATTCCCATGTTCTCACTAACACAACTACATTTTTACTTTTGCACATCACTGTTGTAAAATAAATGCGAAATAATATCTCTTAGGCGGAATAGAATAGTCTCTTGTTAAATGATCTCGAATTTAATAATATATTGTTACTAAAATAAGAATGCATAAAAAATACACAACATTTGTACAAACGTAGCAGCATCCGGCAAACTAGTATTAACCCTTTCAGTGGTTCTGTCGAATATATTCGACATTACGACATACTCTGTTTCTATGCGCTTTTACTGTATAATAAAATACAGTTAGTTTTAATTTTTTTGTTTTAAATAAAAGACAGACACTCATTGTATTTACAATTGTTGTTTTTTTGATCTGTTTTGTTATTTTAAAACCAGCTTTAAAAGAGTAATCACCACATTCGTAAAAATAATCTCGTTTTATGTATAAAAATATATATTTTAAGAGATTGGACTACAAATGAAAACAAACGTTTTTTAAAGCAATTTGTATTAAAAACTAATGCTGGTGCTCTTGGTGATCGTTTTTCGAATGTTGAATATATTCCACATTTACCTTCAGAGGTTGTTTCTTTCCTTTTACTATACATTACTAAGTTATTCTTCTGTTAGAATTGTTTTCATAGAAAATGGAAAAATTAACTGTTGATGACATAATGAACATGTTAGGAGCTGATTTAGATCTTGATGAGCCAACTGGAGCTGACGATTAGGTGACCTTTGACGTACCGCAGGTTCGATCAATGGATTTTCAGGCACGCGAACATAAAGCTGTCTCAGAGGATCACTAAAGATCACCAAGATATTGAGGCAAGTAGTGAAACAGAACCAGAAATTTCATTAAAGTATACCCATAAAAGCAATATAAGTTGGAGAACCAGAAAATTATAGAGGCATTACTTTTGAGCCTATGATGATGTATGTGCAGCTGGAACACCGTTCTCATATTTTAATAAATATTTAACAGATGATTTCTTTTCAAATACTGCACACTACACAAACGTGTATGTACAAACAACAGGACAAATTTCGTTCAAGCTATGTACGGTGGATGAAGTCCGCGTTGTTTTTGCCCATCATATTATGATGAGTGTCTTAAAATTTCCCCGAGTGGAAATGTTTTATGACACTTCAATAGGAATTACATTTTTTACGAAAAATATGTCACGAAAACGATTCTTTGCTATTCGCAATAATTTGCATCTGGTTGATACCTCAAAGTGGAATACTGGATGCAAAGATCGCCTCTTTAAAGTATCTCCAATTATTGAACTGGTGCGAAGTCGTCTAATGGAGCTACCTTTGCATCGACGAATCAAATCATTAAAAATCATTAAATTTAAAGGAAAATACGTTGCTAAGTAGTACATAAAAGGAAAACCGTGTCCATGCGGAATAAAGGTTTTCTTTTTGTGCGGCAAAAGGGGAATGCCATACGATTTAATTGTCTATCAAGGTTCGACTACAAAAATTAACCAAAAGTGGGTCAAAAACGTTGGATTTGGTTCAGCAATTGTGCTCCATCTTACGCAACGTATTCCAAGAACTGGAATTGGTCATAATCTGTTCTTCGCTAATTATTTTCCATCGTACCAATTGTTTGAAATTTTAAAGCAAAACCAAATCAATGCTGCTGGAACAATACGAATTAATAGATTTGCGGATCCTTGCCTTCCACCTGAAAAAGAAGTGAAGCGAAAAGGACGAGGATCATCAGCTGAATGTATAAGTGCCGATAACAATGTAATTATCTCCCGGTGGTACGATAATAAAACTGTAAATTTAGGCTCAAATTTTATAGGAATTGGCCAGGCATTAGGATAAAAACAAAAATGAATTTGTTGTTATCAATAGACCTGAAGTTGTTCGGATGTACAATGAAAGCATGGGCGGCGTTGATTTATTAGATCAAATGATTCAATATTATAGAATAAATATTCGCACAGTGAAGTGGACGCTTCGTGTTATAATGCACTTCGTCGATTTGGTTCTTACTGCAGCGTGGATGGAATATCGTCAAGACCGCATTAAAAAGAATATACCGAAAAGTAAAGTCATAGATGCTATGCATTTTCGGATTGAGGTTGCCCGAGCTCTACTCGCAGCTCAAGATGATGTGCCACAATCTAATATTCCACGTAAACGAGGTGGCAATGTTGCCACCGTCCCCAAAAAGAAAAAAAAATTCAAAAGGCACCTCCTCAAGAGGTTCGTCGTGATCAAAAGATGCACATACAAATTTTCGTACAAGCTAAAAGCGCAGGTCGTTGCAAAGCCAAAGGTTGTGACAAAAGCTCTTACGTTAGTTGCCAAAAATTTAAAGTATTTCTTTGTGTAAAGAGAAATTCGAATTGTTTTGAAAGATTTCACAAAAATAATTAACATATAATGCACATATTTATGTATTAGAAATATAATCTTTTATTTTTTCTTTTAATAATAATATTATTATTGTAATATTATTATTGTAATATTATTATTATTATTATTATTATTATTATTATTATTATTATTATTATTATTATTATTATTATTATTATTATTATTATTATTATTATTATTATTATTATTATTATTATTATTATTATTATTATTATTATTATTATTATTATTATTATTATTATTATTATTATTATTATTATTATTATTATTATTATTATTATTATTATTATTATTATTATTATTATTATTATTATTATTATTATTATTATTATTATTATTATTATTATTATTATTATTATTATTATTATTATTATTATTATTATTATTATTATTATTATTATTATTATTATTATTATTATTTATTATTATTATTATTATTATTATTATTATTATTATTATTATTATTATTATTATTATTATTATTATTATTATTATTATTATTATTATTATTATTATTATTATTATTATTATTATTATTATTATTATTATTATTATTATTATTATTATTATTATTATTATTATTATTATTATTATTATTATTATTATTATTATTATTATTATTATTATTATTATTTATTATTATTATTATTATTATTATTATTATTATTATTATTATTATTATTATTATTATTATTATTATTATTATTATTATTATTATTATTATTATTATTATTATTATTTATTATTATTATTATTATTATTATTATTATTATTATTATTATTATTATTATTATTATTATTATTATTATTATTATTATTATTATTATTATTATTATTATTATTATTATTATTATTATTATTATTATTATTATTATTATTATTATTATATTATTATTATTATTATTATTATTATTATTATTATTATTATTATTATTATTATTATTATTATTATTATTATTATTATTATTATTATTATATTATTATTATTATTATTATTATTATTATTATTATTATTATTATTATTATTATTATTATTATATTATATATTATTATTATTATTATTATTATTATTATTATTATTATTATTATTATTATTATTATTATTATTATTATTATTATTATTATTATTATTATTATTATTATTATTATTATTATTATTATTATTATTATTATTATTATTATTAATATTATTATTATTATTATTATTATTATTATTATTATTATTATTATTATTATTATTATTATTATTATTATTATTATTATTATTATTATTATTATTATTATTATTATTATTATTATTATTATTATTATTATTATTATTATTATTATTATTATTATTATTATTATTATTATTATTATTATTATATTATTATTATTATTATTATTATTATTATTATTATTATTATTATTATTTTATTATTATTATTATTATTATTATTATTATTATTATTATTATTATTATTATTATTATTATTATTATTATTATTATTATTATTATTATTATTATTATTATTATTATTATTATTATATTATTATTATTATTATTATTATTATTATTATTATTATTATTATTATTATTATTATTATTATTATTATTATTATTATTATTATTATTATTATTATTATTATTATTATTATTATTATTATTATTATTATTATTATTATTATTATTATTATTATTATTATTATTATTATTATTATTATTATTATTATTATTATTATTATTATTATTATTATTATTATTATTATTATTATTATTATTATTATTATTATTATTATTATTATTATTATTATTATTATTTTTATTATTATTATTATTATTATTATTATTATTATTATTATTATTATTATTATTATTATTATTATTATTATTATTATTATTATTATTATTATTATTATTATTATTATTATTATTATTATTATTATTATTATTATTATTATTATTATTATTATTATTATTATTATTATTATTATTATTATTATTATTATTATTATTATTATTATTATTATTATTATTATTATTATTATTATTATTATTATTATTATTATTATTATTATTATTATTATTATATTATTATTATTATTATTATTATTATTATTATTATTATTATTATTATTATTATTATTATTATTATTATTATTATTATTATTATTATTATTATTATTATTATTATTATTATATTATTATTATTATTATTATTATTATTATTATTATTATTATTATTATTATTAATATCTTAATATTTGATTAATAAAGGACGAAAAACCAGAATAATAGAATAAATTTTATATCTAATTAGATTATATGTAATTCTGGTTTTCCACATACATGCACACATTTCTGAATATATACAATGTATTATACTTAAAAAAACCTTTATATTTTTTATTCTTATTGTTATTTATATTACCTTATATGTGCGCTTGTACGTACTATTATTATCATTGTTATTTTTTGTCTCATTTGAGACCAGCACTCAGGAGATAACCCCTACTCATGCAGTGCGTTGTGCTGGTACTAGAAAAATAGGTTGTGGGAAGGAGGATAGATAGAATATTGTCTGTGGACATTCGATTTAAATTTTTTCATGTCGTAAGTGGCAGGGAAGCAATTCGCAGGAAAATTGTACCACAAACGAATAGTGCGAACAAAGAACGAATTCTCCCTATAATGCGTCATGCGATTTACTGGACAATCAACTGCAAAGGGATGTGATCTACGAGAAATATGAGTACTACGTAAAAATATATGATTTTTAGGAAATAATTCCTTAATTTCGTTAGAACACATTCCGTTATAGTACCGATAGAACAATGAAACACACGCCACATTGCGTTGTTGCTCCAATGAATCGATAGATATGGCTACCTTACTGTCATTGATGAGCATCTTCGCCCTTTCGCCCAAGATAGACTTTGGAGCACCGACCTATACATGAGAGTTGTATTCCATTTTGGGCCGGATATAGGTTTTGTAAATATTAGGGAGATCAGATGGAGTGAAATATTTCTTGCACCGTCTTAAAAAACCAAGGCACTTGAATGCTTCTTTCGACACTCGAAAAATGTGCTCGTTCCAACGAACGTCACAGTGAATTCTCATCAAGAGCATCTGATTCCTCAATATCTATATTACCCATAGATACAGATGACTACACACCACCACGTCTGTATGTCAGAAAACAGTATTGTGCCCATTCAGCGATTTTCGACAAGTCGTTTGAATGTGTGTCGTTATATTCTATTCGCCCCAATCTTCAAAAGGCTCGGCCTACGATCAAAAGAATATGAATGACAAATATTGCTGTCATCTGCAAAAGAGTAGATAGGACTAGAAGTGAGAAAAAGTAAGTCGTTAAGAAATATTAGAAATAGAGTTGGAGAACGAACAGAGCCTTACGGTACCCCGGAATTTACCCTGAACTCGTCGGATGAAAACCCATCTATAACCACTCATATAGTGCGATTCCTGAGAAAGCTCGATATGAATCGAGAGAAGTGATTACCGACACCAAAGGCAATAAGTTTGAATATGAGAGCTTCGTGCCACTAACTTACCCTCGCCAAATCTATAAATGGACCTGTTCAACCCTTCAGAGCGTAACGCCAGCAGATCACCAGTAGAGCGACCTTTACGGAAACCATATTAGCGATCGCTCAGCGAATTTTTGGACTCTAAATATTTCACAAGATGCTGATTAATCATACTCTCCATAACTTTGGAAAGTGCCGAACAAACTCCAATTGGGCGGTGGCTTTTATGGTTACAAGCCTCACCCTTTTTAGGGATTGGCGTCACATTGGCAATCTTCCAGCAAGATGTAAAAATACCCGCACGATAAAACTCACTGATAAGATTAGCCAATGGCAAGCATCGAAAAGCACCGCTTCAGGACCAGTGCTGGAATGCCATCCGGCCAAGAAGACTTATTAACGTCAAGAATAGCAAGAACGCTTTTAACTGCACGGGATCGAAAGAATATACTAGGCATAGTCGCTGATACTCTTCCAAGTTCTGACAGTGGTTGATCGATCTCCGGCAAGTTCGAATTACTATTTCAGCCAGAAGGTTTGCCTTATCAACCGGGCTTGTGAATGCTTGGTCGTTCTTTATAAGGACTGGAATCGAACTGGCGCTGTTCCTTAATCTTTTAATTAATGACCAAAAGCTCTTACTTCCCACTGAAAAGTAAGAACTTTAGCACGTAGACGCTGCTCGTATAGAGCCTTTTCGCGCCTAAGTACTGCGGCACACAAAAATCTCGCCTGTGTGAGTAGCGAATCAGCATGATCGCATTTGCCAATTTCTTAATGCTTCCTCTGGGTTTGACTGCAAGTTTGCACGTTTGATTAAACCATGATTTATTTCTTGATTTAATCTGAAGCTTTCTGGATAAGATGAAATTATACATCCCTAGCTTTATTATATTAACAATCATTTCGGCCATGGCATTCACATTTGGATCAAGGAAACAGAGTTTCCAATTAAAATGCACGTAGAAATCGTTAAGCTCAGTCCAACGAGCTTTCCCGTAATTGAAAACCAAACTTTTCGTAGCTGTATGTGAAGCGCTGTGAAGAGTGGAGAAGGGGAAAGAGGCAGAAATGGTACAATGGTCCGAATTTCCGAGAGGTACAAGACCTCAACTACATATTTTTCAGGGTGTGTAGTGAGGAAAATGGTCGAGGGTATTATTTTGGTGTGCATCCACACACGATGTGTGAGTAGGTTCATTCACTAATTGCGCAAGGTGATTGTGCATGGTAAACAGCTCCATGACATTAACAAAACTTATGTCTGAATAAGACCGGAAACTGTAGGCACATGAAGCCTATTTCGTTCATTCGTTCATAAATCAATTAAATGATAAGCTAGGGAAATTCCATTAAAAAACTAAACTGAGAAAGTTCGTAAATTGTACCAAAGGAGTAATTGGTGTACCATTGTACTTTTAAGTCTGAAATTGTACCAAAAAAGTACAATTGTACCAACTTTTTCAACCATGATTCACACGTATTCTTACGCTCTTGCTTTTAGTCGTCAATGAAACGAGTGCGCATGTATAGAGAATGTACGCAAATTGTTTTAGGACCTTGCTTTTAGTTGTCACCAGTGTTGCCAGAATTCAAATTCAATTTTACACAAACAAAGCCTCAAAGTTACCCAAAATTTTATAAATTACACAAAATACATTTTGAGTTTGTTTGAAATGATTTTTGGAGTTTTTGTTATTTTTAATTCGCTAAAAATTATTTCTACTATTTATTACAGTTTTAAAATTAGAAAACAGAGTCCCACCGAGGCCGTTTTAAAAACTTTTACCCTGTAACTTGCATTGTCAAGATTTTCATCAAGTCTTTGCTTTTTGAAATCTAAAAAGACATTTTAATTCCAGTGTTTAATCATCAATTTCTAAGATAAGAAACCTTTTTTAAAATACATTGATGATTTTATTTGACAATAATGAACGTACCTTAGCTGAACAATTCGTAAAATTTTGTACAATTAATCATCAAAATTTAACCATTTTCTGATTTGACCAAACACTTCAATATGAAAGTTTTTCAAGTTGGTATTCATTTGCCCCTAATCATCTTAAGAATAAGAAGGAATTGATTTTTAAGCTAATTATCCTATACATATATGCAAATTTTCATTAGAGATAATTTGTATGATCAATCAACCATACAGTTGATTCATTTAAAATTTGAATTATAAATTAAAACTCTTAATTGAAAATTTATTATAATGATACGAGTATATTGATAAATCAAAATTACATAACAATTACACAAATATTTTATGGTTCAAAAAGAGTTCAAGAAAAAAATTTTTGTCCCATTTTTGTGTAATTACATAGAAATCGGTAACACTGGTTGTCACTGAAATGACGAAAAATGCACATGCGTGGCGGATGCACGTTGATTTTTTTTTAAAACTTTTTTTAAAACATCAACTTTACTCTCTCTGAGATAGTAATAGCTACAAACTCCATTATGGAATTGATTTTATCGGTTTTTTTATTTGTGTGTTACCAATTGCGTATTTAACAGTGTTTCCAGTTCAATATACAAGAACATTCGAAATTAATGTCAAGTTACTATACAAGGCGGCGCATTGTGCTTAGCTAATTCGTCGTAATTTAACACACAAAGAATAAAATCGTTCTAAGGTACTAATAAAAGTGTTGAGTAATTTGTGTAAAGTGGAAGATAAATAGGTTACTGTATAAAGATAAAGTGTGGAAATAAAAACGACTCTATAAAGTAATTAATTCATATTATTTATTTTATTGAACGCAATTTGAAAGATCTTTAACATTTTAGAAAGGCTAAAAAGAACAACATATTTTTTGCTATATAGTTAATTGTTAATTATTATTGTTACTGGTTTTAAATTGATAAAAATTAAAATATTATAATAATTAAATTTATAAAATAAACTCCTTTGAAAAAATTACGGCACTTGATTGCTATCTAGGGTAAATTTTATACTTACTGTGAATGAATAAATCAAATTTAAAAAATCATAACATCGATGCGAACAACAATCAGTTTATATGTTGTAAACTCAACAAGTAGGATTTATGTGTGGTAAACTCAGCGTAAATACAGTTTATTGGTTTGAACTCTATGTGAAGAGAGTTTTTAAAGAGTAAGCTCGTGAAGCTTAAACCAGTTTAGTTGGAGCTAACTCAGTAAGGAGAGTTAAGTGTGGATAATCTCTGGTTGAAAAGGTTGTGATCGAACCTAAGTCGTAACGACGAGCGGCTTGGAAGATCTTTAGGTAGAAAGATCTATCGAGTAATTGTTGTTGTTTACAAAGTTGTAAACAGAGAGTATTTTAGTTAAAAATTAAACACAAGATTTATTTTATTTTTACTGCAATCTACGCACACATAAATAAAGAGACTTAAAATTTAAAAACGAAACAATATTTTAATTAAGAGCTTAAAAGTTTTATAAAAATTAAAGATGACACTGATTTTGAAGTAAAACACAGGGTAATAAAAAGAGAATTACTCAAAATTTTTTATGGAAATTTATGTAATAATCTGTGGTTGTATTACGGATGATAGCGCGAATGACGAAAACACTTCGTCGTGCGAACTTAACATTAGAGTTTTATAACTTAATTAATACTTTGTATTTAATAGAATATAAACTAACAATTATTTATGCTATTTTTTGTATTTACCAGATTCAGAAGACAATTAAGTTTATATATCTTAAATTTATCCGAAAAATTTAATAATAATTATTATGTGTTTTAATTCTAAAATAAATAAAATATATTGTTACGATAATAAAAATGCCCAAAAAGTAGATACACCACATCAGTGCCTTTAAAACTGTATTGCGGGATTTTGGTATATTGGTTTGTGTCAAAGTTGTCAATGTGTTCGACTATCTTCGGATAACACGATCTTACATTTTTAAAACTAATGGAAGAATACATGATTTTTGAGGGTTTTAGACTCAAAGGACGCTGCTACGTCAATCAATTGTAGTTTGCAGTCATTGTGTAAAGTCGTAATTTAAAACTCATAAAGTAAAATAGTGTTAAGGCGTTCGTAAAAGTGTTGAGTAATTGTGTATTAAGTAGACGTTAGAGAAAATACAGAACAAAGATAAAGTGTGGAAATAAAATAAAAGCCTATAAAGTAGAACGTAAATTTATGTTATTTTACGCAATTTAAAAGAACTCAAACGTTTTAAAAAGGTTAAAACGTAACAATATGTATGTATACTTTCCAACATTTTTCGATGGTTTTGCAATTTAAAAATATTTTTTGTTGTTTGCGATAACTATTTTGCTATTAAACAACGTTTAAAGAGATTTCACTCGATCGTAGACTCGGTATTAAGTGCCGTAATTCAAAAACAAAATTATTCTATTTTATTAATATCAAAATGAGATGATATCAACAACCGTGACTTGGCCCTGAGTTGTAGAACAATTCCCATCCATGTTTTTCCTAACTACAAATATTTTGTATATGTACACCAACTAAAACGCGGCGCGCTTCGCTATCCTTATTTAATTATTATCCTTACTACTAATTTTTTACCCTTTTTCCCCATTTTATTCCCTTCCGGTTGAAATGAAAGCATTTAAGCCTAAATAATTCCTACCAAAAAGACGCGGTAGCAAAAACTCTTTCGCTGTACATATGTAGTCTTCAAATAAACATACACTAATTCTTAAATAGTATTATATATACACATACATAAATAGCTTTTACCCAGTGTGCTTTGTTCAACAGTCGTTTATCTAAGCTTTTCAGCTTTTTGATTGATGTGGATAGATAATAAGCTTTAATTGTTCTTCTTCACTTATAAAAAAATTCCATATTTGGTATGAGGGTACCACGCCCACATATCCAATATCGCCCTTTTTCAGTTTGTCCAAATCTATCCATTTTGTAACTGATGATTTGTCTTGACTATGAATATATTTGGATCAAATACATATTTACTTTGTATGGGCGTTGCACCGCCAAGCTAAAATTTTTGAAATTTATATAGTCTATAGTTCCTTTCAGACATACAGAGAGTTACTGTAAAAATGTCAAGAAAATTGATTCAGCGGTTTAGTTGTCTATAAGGCACAACCCTGCAGTTAAAGTGACTAGTACAGGGTTAGATATATACTAGTTATTTTTGTCTTACAACTAGTTGAAAATGTGTCCTTTTTTCATATAACCAACCATTGACTTTTACATTGAGTTGTCATAGGACCGCAACTAGTTGCATTAGTTGTGTATACTGACATACCAGTTGAAGAACTAGTATACAGTAAACTAGTGCGATTGCTAGTATTTTATGTACTAGTATTTTACTACAGAAATTCAGTTAAAATAAACAAATCAACTTAAACATAAAAACACGTAACATAATCTAACACCAGTTGTCTACTTGTTTTCTAATTGCATGGACTGCCGCGGTACGCACAGTAGCACCACCTGAGGGTTTTCTCTTCTATGCTGACACCTAAATTAGAATAGTTGACAATAAAGTTAAGTATCAATACGAAAATATTTATTATATTTAAAAAGTAGAACACAAATTTTACTTATGTATACACATATCGTGGCTTTCAGCAAAAAAGTTATGCTCTCACTTTTTTAGCATTTCACTTTTCATTGTGGGGAATTATTGAAAATTTAATTAAAATTTTAAGTGCTTTTTGAATTACTTGGAATTGCTTTCAAATTTCTTTGCAAATAATCTCTTCAACTGACTTTTACATTTAAACTTTGCATAAACTTTTCAAAACTCTTAAACTATGAAAATATAAATAAAGTGTTACTATAGTTTTTAATTTTATGTAGTCAAATTTCAATTAAAAAGTATCCAAATTGTATAAAAAAAAACCTTCTAATCCAAATCAATTTAATTTGAACATTTTTAAAGTTCACACAATATTTTTTTCTAATTTTTTAAGAAAACAAGTTCATTACACTAACCAATTAGCAGAAAAGTAAATATTTTATAACCAAAATAGAAAAACACACATCAA
This sequence comes from Wohlfahrtia magnifica, assembly GCA_023159175.1. Lineage (NCBI taxonomy): Eukaryota > Metazoa > Arthropoda > Insecta > Diptera > Sarcophagidae > Wohlfahrtia > Wohlfahrtia magnifica. The sequence goes on along the minus strand of JAKWBJ010000107.1, from coordinate 391,671 downwards.
AGAAAAAATTTTTCAGTTAAAATAACCAATGGCAACACTGGTCAGTTTTACCCCAAAAAACGTAATTCGTTAACAGTTTTGTCGACTTTAAAATTTTCAAAAGCACGGAAGGTGTGAAAATATTTTAATATTAGTTTTTCACGGAAAATAAAAATAAAAATAATGTTACAAGAAAATTTGTAAATATTTAATTTTATGTATTATTTTAATGTATAGTAAATGTAGAAAATATAATATATATATGTATATATATATATATATATATATATATATATATATATATATAATTATATATATATATATACATATAATATATAACATATATATATATATATAATATAATATATAACATATATTTTTATATATATAACTTGAAGACAAAGCAGTTTTGTCGGTATATATATATATATATATATATATATATATATATATATATATTTATATATATATATATATATATATATATATATAAATATATATATATATATATATATATATATATATATATATATAAATATATATATATATATATATATATAAATATATATATATATATATATATATATATATATATATATATATATATTTTATTATATATATTTATTTATTTATTTATTAAATACTAGTCAAAAAAAGAGAAATAAAAAATACCGACAAAACTGCTTTGTAAATAATGTCTTCAAGTTAGTGGGATAAGTGCCGCTTTCAGTGATTTTTTACTTTTTTACTAAAAAAAATTCAAGTTAGTACGTAGTGCCTTATATTGTTTTCATTGACATCTAGTTTAAATTTAAAACGGTAATAAGCATCCGAGTGTCGTCTGCACGTTTAATATATATAATATATATAAGTTAACACGATTTCACAACAAGTAGAAGTTGACTCTTCATGATACAGTTTCCTAATAGCCAGACGTTAACTCAACATAAATTGGGTGTAAGAAACTTGATCTAATTTAATTATTCATTTCATAAATGCAAGCAATGCATAAATTCGTTTATTGCTGTTCTTTTATTTTAATTTTATTTTAAAGTAATTATCATTAATTGTTTAACTTAAAAAATTATAAAAAGGATATATCTTATATATAAATATATATATATATATATATATATATATATGTATATATATATATATATATATATATATATATATTCTCACCTACATCAAATGTTAGATTATGTCTTGTCTTATTAAGTCGCTGCATTTGAACTTCCTGTGCCCTTTGTAACCTATTTAGTATATCGGTTTTAAGCTCTGGAGAAGATGAGTGAATTACGTCAATAGGTCGTTTGCTTGTGACACTATGAATTGTTTTGTTATACACAATGGTTGCCATAAGTATTAATTGAACTGTGTCAGTGATAGATTTTTCAAATTTAAGACACCGTGCAAATTCTAAAAGTGTACTATGTATTCTTTTTTGCACCTGCCCATTTGAAGTACTGTGAAGAGGTGGTGCGTTTACTATTTGCACGTTTAAGCTATTAACTAAAAGTGGCCTTATTGTTTCAGAATTAAGAGAAGGTTCATTGTCACAGAACATTGTTTTTGTACTATGATAAAAGTTCATGAGTTGTAGAATTGGTAATTTTAGTTATAGTTATAGTTCTCGAAGCTATAGGTTGAACAATTGCGAACTTTGAGAGTTTGTCTACACATGTGAGCAAATATGCTTTATCTGTTGAAAATATATCTACATGTATAACCTCTCCAACATATGAAGGAATAGGTGTTTCGCCTAGTTTTTGTCTCTGTGGATGGCGATCGTATTTTCCTTTTTTGCAGACTTTGCAATATGCAACGATTAGTCATTTTTGGAAAAAAAAATCTTCCAGAACTTGTTTTACGTTTTCCTGAGCTGCTCTATGAGCCCGGTTATGTTCCGACTTCTTTTTGTTCATCTTTCTTAGTTACATCGGTGACCATATTCTTTGCGTAACGAAATGTAGTTGAGGGAAATGATTCCACTAACCTATGCTGAATAAATGCCAAAATTGGGAGTTCACAATGGATTGCATTTACTACGTCTGCTTTTACAACATCAAAAACCTTTTCCATTAGAGTTGTTCTATCTGAAAAACTAATAAGGTGTCTCGTTTTAGTTCCGAACATAATGAATGTTCGTGTTAGCAGTTCTGTACCTTGCTCAATTACTATTTGATTCCGAAAGCAATTGAGAGGTTTATCAGTAGATTCGATAGTATAAGACAGAGAAACTTCACTGTCAGAATCTGCATCGTCTTCCAAGTCGGGATCATTTTGTAAAGCGTGGATATTTTGCCGTGATAACGCGTCAGCGACGCAATTGTCTCTTCCAGGCTTATAAAAAATTTTAGCATTGTGCTTATCAATAAAGGCTTTCCACCTTTTTGTTTTAGCGTTTGGATTTCGGTCTGAAACCGCAAACGTAAGGGGTTGATGATCGGTGAAGATATTTAAGTCCCTTACCCCATAGAGATAATGCCTAAGGGTTTTCAAAGCCCAAACAATCGCGAGCAACTCGCGCTCATTGGTCGCAAAATTCAACTCTCTTTCTTTAAGGGTTCTTGAAACCATGGTTATAGTTCTACCGTCTTGAGACAAAACCGCCCCCAGGCCGTAAGCCGAAGCGTCAGTAGTCAGGTCAAACGGTTTTTTATAGTCTGGATAGAGTAACACAACATCCTCGGATGCCAAAATATCTTTAAGCTTATTAAAAGCTTGGAGTTGTGTTCCATTTAATTTCACTTTAATTTTTTTTGACTGATTTGATCCAATTTTTCCATTTTCACCCTTCAGGATGTACGTTAAAGGCCTTGCTATTGAAGCAAAATTCTTAACAAAGCATCTATAATAACTTGCTAGTCCTAGAAAGGATCTAACATTGAAAAGTGTAGTGGGCCTTTCGTAGTTTAGTATTGCTTCTATCTTACTAGGACTCGTTGTAATTCCCCCTCGAGACACCACAAAACCCAAAAACTCCACCTTTTCTTTAAAGAAATTCGATTTCTCACGTTACACGCGTATATTAGCATCATACAGTCTATCCAAGATCCAAGCGATATGGTCAACATGATCCTTCGCATTTTCTGCAAAAATTATTACGCCATCGACGTAAACATAGCAAAATTTTCCTATTTTTTCCCTAAGAATATCATCGATTGCTCTCTGAAAAATGCTTGGTGCATTTTTCAGTCCGAAGGGCAGCCTACAGAACTCTTATTTGCCATTTCCGACCGAAAAGGCAGTTTTCTCCCGATCTTTTTCCGCTAGTAAAATTTGATGGAATCCCGACTGAGGTCCAATGTGGTGAAGAACATTTGGAATAGGATATTTGTCAGATATTGTTTTAGAATTTAGTTTCCTAAAATCAATTACAAGACGTTTTTTTGTATTTCCTAACTCATCAGTTCCTTTCTTGTCTACCACCCATACAGGGTTATTGTAGGGTGACGTAGATGGTCGGATAATGCCACCTTTTAAAAGGTTGCGAATTTCCATTTTTACAAAATCCGCTACACCCATTGGATAAGGATAAAGCTTAGAATGTATAGGATCTTCGTTTTCTGTGCGAATTGTTGCAACAATATTTGTGTTGAATGGTAACGCTTCGTCAGGTTCAGCAAACCATTCTTCTCCTAATCATTCTTTGAAATCGTTCAGATATTTCTTGAGGTACCTCAATTTTTTCTACGCTTGTGAAATTAAAATTTTTGCATTTAAGAAACTTAATAGGTTCTGATCCAGAATTAGTTTCAAGATTTTTATTTTTAAAATCAAGCTTTGAATTTGTGCCAGCCAGTAAGTCGAGGCCGATTATTCCATCAAATGTTGTTAGATTTGGTAGAATGAAAAAAGTCGTGTTCGTATTGAAAAGATTTAAAATGCATTTCTGTTTGATTGTATTAAAGCCATGAAGTGACTTTACTAAGAACGGTTGGTCAACTTCCTGAGCCAATGCTAAGGCAAATGGAAGGTCTTTCGGTCTTTCGATCCGAGATAAGTACATCACTTAAAGATTTTCTTGTACCAGAAATAAACACACGCAATGCGTCCATTCTATATTTTTCGTTCAAAGACTCAGCTGCCGTACTATCGTACGTCATTAATGTTTTGTTGGTAAGAAGCTTAAGCATTCTTTCCACTTCATCGTAATATTGTAATAGTGTCATATTCCCTTGCCTAAGGG